>SJYX01024157.1:329851-349406 GCA_006410675.1 Oreotragus oreotragus
AGTGCTATTCTCTCAAGTAATCCTACCCTCTCCTCCTCCCACTGTTTCCAAAAGTCTATTTATGTCTGTGTCTCCCTTGCTGCCATGTTTGCCATGTATAGATTTTTTAAATACGTATTTGTAATGAAGCATATCTATGTTCATATCTATAATGTTCCACAAATTTTGAAATATTTAGTAGTATAAATAGGAGACACTAGCAAACAATAGTTTTCTTGCCTTGAGAATCCCAGGGACGGGGGAGCCTGGTGGGCTGCCATCTATGGGTCGCACAGGGTCGGACACGACTGAAGCGACTTAGCAGCAGCAGCAGCTAACAGTAGTAACATTTATTGAATAGTATGTGCTGACCCTCTTCTAAACACTTTCTACTAATATTTCCACAACCATCTTATGAGATAGGTGCCGTTAATCTCCTTTCACAGATGAGGAAATTGAGGGCAGAAGGCTTAGGCACTTACTTCCAGTCAGGAAGTTGTTGATGGAGCTAAAGTAAAGCCAGCCCCAGAGCCTGTGTGTAACCGCTGTGAAAGGCGGCCCCGCCCAGTGGAAGAGGTGGGGTTCAGACCCCAAATGTCTGAGGCCAAAGACCGTGCTCTCTCCGCTATGTGATGGTGCTGCTCAGCCTGCCAGGACAGCGTGTAATAAGTGGATGAGTTGAGTCACAAATGTGTGGGTCTGCCTTTGCAGCCTGGGATGCATTTCTTACTAAAACAAAAGCCATCGTTGGCGAGTGAAGACCTAATTTAAAAACAGCAAAATTTGTCTTTAACAGACTTTCCTGTCATCTCTGTAGCTCCAATCTTACAAGTAAAGCATGAACTCTTGGACTATATACAAGTCAGAAATCTGTATTCCGCATCCCCACAAGTGACTCACCCATCCTTTTCCCCAACACCAAGTGGCTTCACGTCTGGAAGCTTTGGAATTGGAGATATAGGGTAGAGCTGAAATTGCGTATGTGGCTACAGTCCATGGGGTCGCAGAGTTGGACATGACTGAGTAAGCACACACACATGTGAATGGCATGCATGAATTCAATAGCTCCTCCCTGAACTCATAATTTTCTGGTCAAAACCCAAGAACAAGTCAGGTGTGGGTGTTCCTCACCATCCAAATTGATTTCCTAAAATCTGATCAATCAAATGCAGGAAACTAACAGATATGGGTAGGGAGGCATACTTGTATTATTTCTCAAAGAGGAATGACATCCACTAGATGGCGAACTTTCATTCATTCCCATGCTTTGTGTCCCTAGCTTGCTGCATTCAGTTTCACTATCATAATAGAATTGAAAGCAGAAGTACACTGCCACTGCTGCTGCTGCTAGGTCGCTTCAGTCGTGTCCGACTCTGTGCGACCCCATAGACAGCAGCCCACCAGGCTCCCCCATCCCTGGGATTTTCCAGGCAAGAACACTGGAGTGGGTTGCCACTGCCTTCTCCAATGGATAAAAGTGAAAAGTGAAGTGAAGTCGCTCAGTCGTGTCCAACTCTTAGTGACCTCATGGACTGCAGCCTACCAGGCTCCTCTGTCCATGGGATTTTCCAAGCAAGAGTACTGGAGTGGGGTGCCATTGCCTTCTCCAACTATTATTCTTTGTAAACACATGGACAAAAGTATATGACTAAGTTAATTGGGAAAAATCAGCATCCGAAAACTGTTTATACAATTATTATGACCAAAAAATCACGGATGTATGGAAGGGCTTCCCAGGTGGCTCAGTAGTAAAGTATCTGCTAGTCAGTGCAGGAGCTGCAGGGGACAGAGTTCCACCCCTGGGTGGGGAAGATCCTGGAGGAGGAAATAGCAACACACTCCAGTATCCTTGCCTGAGAAATCCCATTGACAGAGGAGCCTGGCAGGCTACCGTCCATGGAGTTGCAAACAGCCGGACACGACTGAGCAGCTAAGCACACACGTGTGTGTGGACAAGTGCTAGGAACTACACTGCCCTGAAGTGAAATGCATTTTCCTCAGCCCTGCTGGTCCTTGTCTTCATCTGCGTCTCCACAGACTGTCCCTGTTCAGCTGCCCAGAGTGTGGGCTGCTAGATCTCATGATCAAACAAGAGTAAATACCCAGTCCCCTTGGAATGATGGCAATCCATGGCAGACACGACCTTCGATGACAAGCCCAGTGTCATCCTGGCAGAACCCAAAGCACATGTCAGACGAGGCTGGAACAGCTTGCTGGAGAAGAGACTTGACCATCTCAGGAGACAGTGAAAGAACAGCATGATTCACTAACTCGTCCTTTTTGTCTCCTGAGCCCCAACTACGGTTCTGTCCTGTAGTATAGAACATAATACGTCCTCCCTTCAGGAACTTCTGGGCATTTTGACATTCCTTCCAACCTTTATTAAAGTATGTATGACACCTACTGTCACCAGACACACTTTTTTCAAAATTAATTTATATTTATGTGGCTTTGCTGGGTCTTTGTTGCTATGCGAGGGCTTTCTCTAGTTGTAGCAAGTGGGGGCTGCTCTCTAGTTGCAGTGTGGGGGCCTATTGCGGTGGCATCTCTTGTTGTGGATCACAGGCCTTAGGGTGTACAGGCTTTAGTAGTTATGGGGCACGGGCTCAGCTGCCCCACAGCACCTGAAATCTTCCTGGATCAGGGATCAAACCCGTGTCCCCTGCATTGGCAGGTGCATTCTTAACCACTGGACAGCCAGCGAAGTCCCAGACACTCTCTTAAGTACTGACTGAATATTCAGTAATGAAAAAGAATGGTGAATAATCACTAAAAGACATTCATAAAAATAAACAGAATAAAACAAAGTTGAGCATATGCTACAATGTTGACTATGTAAAATGCAGATATGCACCAGGTTGAAGAAATCAAGAGTACGTGTACAACTGAAATTATGTTAGTCTAGAGACAGTTGATTTTTTTTTTGTTTCAAAATTCTTTCTGCTGGTATTACAGTTGACCCTTGAACAACACAGGTTTGAACTCCATGGGTCCACTTATATGTGGACATTTTTTCATAGTAAATATAGTACTGGGCTTCCAGGTGGCACTAGTAGTTAAGAACCTGCCTGCCAATCCAGGAGACAAGAGTCATAAGTTCCATTTGGGAAAATTACCTGGAGGAGGGCATGGCAACCCACTCCAGTATTCTTGCCTGGAGAATCCCATGGACAGGGGAGCCTGGCGGGCTACAGTCCATAGAGTTGCAAAGAGTGAAGCAACTGAGCATGCGCATACACACACTGCAGTACTATAGGATCTGCATCCGCTTCTTCCAGGGAGCGATGTATGATGGGGGTGGGGGGCTCTGATCCTTCAGGCACGTGCAAATTTGAGTATAACTCTACAGTTGCTTCCCTAGTGGCTCAGCTGGTAAAGAATCTGCCTGCAATCGGGAGACCTGGGTTCCATCTCTGGGTTGGGAAGATCCCCTGGAGAAGGGAATGGTTACCCACTCCAGTATTCTGTCCTGGAGAATTCTGTGTACTATATATATAGTCCATGGGGTCACAAAGAGTTGGGACATGACTGACTTTCACTTCCTACAGTTACACTATATCCACGTTTCCACATCCATGGATTCAACCAGCACAGGTTGAGCAATACTCTAGTAACCATTTATTGAAAAAAAAAAAATCCACTTATAAGTGGACTCACACAGCTCAAACCCATGTTGTAAGAATCAATTGTATTGATTTTATAATGTAGAGAAAGCACAGAATTGAAAAATATTCAAATTAGTGTCCAGAGATAACTTGCTTAAACTGTATATTATATGGGTCTCATTCTTTGATGATATATATATATTTTTTCTTTTTACTAGTAACTTAAATTCCCTGAGTGTTGAAATTCTATGTCATTTGGGATAAGGGTCAGGTTTGGTGAGGTAATAACGCTATGAAGAAGAGAAACATCTAAAATAGCATCTTCTAAATTTTAATGTCCATTTGTTATATGGTCAAACTATAATTCCCAATAATAGAGAAGAAAAGTGAAAGAATTGGTCCTTTAAGCAAGAATTAGAAAATTGGGTTGCTTAAAAATTACTAGAAGGAAATATACCTTAATGAGTATTTAATTTTATCTATCTTGTACATATTCGGTGTTACTTTCATTTTTTCAAATTTTAAAAAGTCTGAAAGGATCAGGTTTAAATCAGGATTAGTAAGTCTCAGACCCTGAGCATATCCTTGATCACTGAATGCAGGAATCAATATACGAGCTTATCCTGTTTTTTAAATTTTCAAGTGAAATGTGAATGATAGTTCAGATTGAGCTTTAGAAAGATGACCTAGTATAAATTCATAGAAAGCAAAGCAATACTGAAAGACTGGCACCACGTTCATATCTTAGGCTAAAACACTCCTCTGTCAGTAAAGCCAAGAACTTCTGCCACATTTCCGATGTCTCGGGACAGCTTTAGGGAGAATCTGCTCCTGTGTGCATTCATGTGCTTACTCTTCTTACAAGAGGTATATAGCGAGTTTGGTTGATGGGAGCGGGACATCCACAGGGTCACATTTATCAGAAGCAGGGTGACTGTGCATTCCCAGCTGTGCCCTTCATTCTGTTACCAGCCAGGTGTGGGAACCAGGCCTGTGCTGCTCTGCTCCTTGCAGACTGGTAACCGTCCTGAGTCCATGGAAGGGTTCCAGGCTCTAGAACTGAGGCAAATACTAGAAGGCCATACTTTCCCCTTCGTTTCTAGCAAATATCTTTAATAAAGGTGCACCAAAACATTACACTTTGGGAGTTTTCCTGGGATTCCACAACAGAGGTGATGCTTGGGACTCCACTTGATTCATTGAGTCTGTTCTCTGCTGAGAGGTGAGTCTAACACAGTGGTTAAGAACACAAGCTCTAGGAGTGAAGTCATTCTTCCCTGGTGGCTCAGATGGTAGAGAACCTGCATGCAAGGCGGGAGACCTGGGCTCGATCCCTGGGTTGGGAAGGACACAAGCTCAGGCATCACTTCCCGAGGGCATCACTTACTGGCTCTATGATGTAGATACATTTCTGTGTTCCATTCCCTTTTCTATAAAACACCCCCTCATGCTCAACCATTTCATTTTTACTGAATAGACCTTGGAGGAGAGAGTGGATGCGTGACTTTCATTTTAATATTGTGCCATTACTGTGTGTAATACACTATGTAATACTGCACCATTACTGTATGGGGGACAGAAAAGTTGCTTTGTGTGAAGGACCTGGACAAAACAGGTGACATAGCTACGCAGTCAAAAGACTTTTAAAAATAAAGCATAAAATGGAACCCAATTTTATAGTAAAGCCCCAGTTAGTAAAATTCTTTTGGTAAGGAATATTTCTTTTTATCGAACCTGAATTGTTTGTCTCTCTTATCCATAGGACCACCCAGAAAACTCTTTCTGCTTAAATATCCATGACACATCATTTTCTCCCTATTAGTGGATATGGGGAAAGAATGGTGCTTAGAATTAAAAATAAGTGAACAAACCCCCTCTCATATAGGCCTAGTCAGTGATGGCACATTTATGTCTCCAGCAGTATGTGAGCATCCCATCACGTAAAAATCCCCATCAGGCTTTCCCTGTAGCTTCCTGGGCATTGGCTGACATTCAGAGCTGCTATTGCTATCGGCAACATTCCAGTACGCTGTGTGCTCTAAGGGAAAGGAACCCAAGAAGCACGGGAGGGATTTCACTCCCATAGGTAGGTACGTAGGTTTAGTCACTCAGTCATGTTCAACTCCTGTGACCCCATGGACTGCAGCCAGGCAGGCTCCTCCGTCCATGGGATTCTGCAGGCAAGAATACTGGACTGGTTTGCCATTTCCACCTCCGGGGGATCTTCCCAGCCCAGGGATGGAACTCGGGTCTCCTGGATTGCAGGCAGAATCTTTACCTACTGAGCAACAAGGGAAATCCTATTCCCTTCCCCAAACCCTGACAGCCAGTCTCCTAGTATCTTATAGTGTTGGGATGACCAGGGCTGGCCCCCTTGTATTATACAAAGCACAACTCTGTGCCCATCACTTTACATGATTGATACCAAAATAACTCTATGGATTATCACAGCCTTTTTTTTAGATGAGAATGAAGAAACTAGGATTTTCCCAGGTAACCAATATTCCAAATCTAATTGTCTCTCATTCAAAGCCTATGTCCTGCTCTAGCACACAGAGAAGGTGTGTTTTGGGGAACCATGAGAAGGGTCTAGTATGCACGTTCCCACTTTCAGGTTAGACAGTTTAGAGTAGTGGTCAAGAAGGTGGGCCAGAGTGCCTGGGTTGGAATCCCATGGACAGTACAATCCTATACAAATTCCTTAATATTTCTTTGTCTTGGGTTCCCATCTATCCAGTGAAGATAATGATTATGCCTACCCTGAGAGAATGTTGTGAGGATTAAATAAATAAACACACAAACAATTCTTAAGTGCCCAAAGAGAGGCCATGTGTCAGAGACTGGTCCCAGCTGTCATCTCCCTACCCGTGGCCGATTCAAAAGACGCTGACAGGAACATCTTCATTGTGCTACCCTCGGTTTTTATTCTGTTGGGTTCTATTTTAATTTTCTAGCATGCATACCTCCTAAGTCCACGAGGCTAAAATTTAGACTATGGTTCCATATGACCTGGTAGAATAGTGATTTCTGATTATGAATTCCTATGTGAATGTAAGTAGAACACAAATCCGGATCTCTGAGTGTATGCTCAAGGCACTGAGTGAGAAGTAGCATCATGTCTGGTTTCAAAGCATGACATTTGGAGATGGGCATGCATGTCTCAGGTCACTAACTTGGTGAGTGAACTTGCCCTCTGAGCTTCAGGGCTCTCATCCCTAAAGTGAGATATTACCAAACTTATTGTGAGATTTCAAAGGACAAAGCAGATAAAACACCTCTGTGTGTGTGTTAGTCACTCAGTTGTGTCCGACTCTGTGCAACCCTATGGACTGTAGGCCACCATGTTCCTCTGTCCATGGGATTCTCCAGGCAAGAATACTGGAGTGGGTTGCCATGCCCTCCTCCAGGGATCTTCCCGACCCAGGGATCAACCCATGTCTGCTGCATTGGCAGGCAGATTCTTTACCACTGTGCCACCAGAGAAGGAAGCCCGTAATAGTGCTAATTCTTTCAAAACATCTTTAAGGTCACAAACTGTAAGGCAACTTTTTGTCAAATAAGGTTCCCAATTTTTTTTTACTGACTGTTTCGTAAGTTGAAAAGCACACCTTCATATATAACTGTTTCCAGAGGGAGTCAGCTTGTAAGCATTTCATCACATGAGACTTTCCCCATATTCTGATATCCTGTGATTGTAGAGTGAGAAATCCTGACTTTCTGTTCTGTGGAGGGAGAGTTATTGTCTTGAAATAAAGCACCTGTTTCTTGTCAGAATAAATGTATAAATGTATCAGTCTGAGTCCGTGTGCTGGTGTGTGCGTGTATGCATTTAACTGCTTTAGGAGTGTGCTTCCCAGGTGGCGCTTGTGGTAAAAAACCCACATGCTAATGCAGGAGACATAAGAGACTCAGATTCGATCCCTGGGTCAAAAAGATCCCCTGGAGGAGGGCGTGGCAACCCACTCCAGTGTTCGTGCCTGGAGAATCCCATGGACAGAGGAGCCTGGTGGGCCACAGTTCATGGGGTCACAAAGAGTCAGACACGACTGAAGCAACGTATCACGCATACACAGCACACAAGTATTGTGATATTTTAATTACCTAGCTTTAGTAGCATTCTGCCTTTGTTTATAAACTGAAAAAGCTTTCTGAAAGTGAAGAACTGCTAAATAATAAGCTCTCTATGAGGGCTAATAACTTCCCTATAGTGAGCTTATGTGCAGGCACTGTGCTAAGCTCTTGGCAGCTTTAATTTCATCTACTTCTCTCAAAACAATTTATTGTTGCCATCATTTACAAAGGAGGAAATGGGTTTAGAAGAATTGTGTGTGTGTGTGTGTGTGTGTGTGATGAGAACATTTAAGAGCTATTCTCTTAGCAACTTTCAAGTGAACCACAGTATCATTATCTATAGCCAGGGCAGAGCTGGGGTTTGAACTTGGGTCTCTCTCACTTCAGAGGTTGCTTTCCAGTCAGACAGCAGCCTCCTACCTGTGTCCAGGTTCACAGAAATCTGTGTTCCATGGGCACTATTTGGGTAGATGTGTCTCTTGATAATATTACATACACTGATTTGAGACAAGAGAAAGGTCTCTCCCCTCAGTCTACCAGGATACACTTTTTTTTTCTGCAGAAAAAAATAATCCTTATTCATTATAGAACTGACTTCAGACAATAACCCGTAGCAGACACCTGTCTCCGGTGGCCTCATCCTTGTTGTGGCTGAACCTCGAGGGTTCAGAGCAGAGGGGAGAAAACCAAAGGGGGCGCGCCCTTGACCCGGAGGTCCATGACAGGCGGCACCGTGCCCTTCGCCCCGGCGCGGTGTGCCCCTGGCTCGGGCAGGGCGCGCCTGCTCTCTGGCCTCGCTGAGCTGGCAGCGCGGGGCGCCGGGGCGCGTCCACTTACTGGGAGGGCCGGGGGCGTCTGATCCTGGCCACGGCCCCGCGCGCTCCGCCGGGCCCCGGCCTCTCGTCCGGCTCGCCTGCGTAGCCGCCGTCCTCTGTGTCCACGCCGTCGCTCCTGCCCCTGGGCTCCTCCTGCTCCAGCGCCTTCCAGCCCCGGGTCAGCTCGGCCACCAGCCTGGCACACCTCCTCCTCCGCGCCGGGGAGCCGCGGCCGCGCAGGGGCCTGTCCGCGTCGCTCTCGGGCCGCCGGGCCGCCGGGGGGCCGCCTTCCGGCCCGTAGCGGTGGCTGAGGCGGCGCAGGTCCCCTCTCTCGTACGCCTTGCTGACCACCGTTTTGCTCACCCCTTTCCTCTTGACGGGAGAAACCGCGCTGGCTTCCTCCGAGCCGTGCCCGTCCTCGCAGCCCTGCGGCCTCGGGGAGGAAGGCTTCGGGGCCCTCTGAGCTTTCCGGCGGGTGGCGGCGTCTGCCGCTGCTCCAGAAGCGTCGGGCGCGGCCTGGCTGCTCCCGGGCATCCAGCCTGCAGGCTCCTGGGCCTGCCTGATGCTGTTTTCGTTGGCCCACTGCTGCCAGCCTCGGGCCAAGGTGATAACCAGGGTGGCTGTGTGCACCTTCCGGAGGGCACTCTTGGCCGGCCCGTCCCCCCTTTCCTTTTCCCCGGGAGCCATGCCACCCTTCTCTGCTGAGAGCCTGGGTACTGGCTAAAATGAGTGTGGACCGGTGGAGGGCCCGGCATTTAAATAGAAGCAGGGTGTGGGGTGGGAAGAGCGTTTGGTGACTGGAAACTATGTTAAGCTCTGCTTGCCAAGATGCGGTGTCTTCCCCCAACCGTGGGCTTTTTTTAAACCCTGACGGCTCTAGTTTCATCGCAGCAGAGGGACAGCTCTCATGGCAAAGGACAGNTTAAATAGAAGCAGGGTGTGGGGTGGGAAGAGCGTTTGGTGACTGGAAACTATGTTAAGCTCTGCTTGCCAAGATGCGGTGTCTTCCCCCAACCGTGGGCTTTTTTTAAACCCTGACGGCTCTAGTTTCATCGCAGCAGAGGGACAGCTCTCTCGGCAAAGGACAGCGATAGGATCCTGCCCTTTCTTCTCCAAGTGCCAGAGTGGAAACTACTAGATCCCATCATGTGCTCAGCCTTAAGTTTTTCTTGACCTTAAAATATGGTCCGACCATTTATAGGAGCATAAAATACGTGTACAAGTTGTTCTGGGAACATAATAGGCTTATTTCCATTGAAACCTCAGCAGTGCTCGATACAGCTTTAATTAGTCCCGTTTTATGGCTGAATACAGTGACGCATAACTTCCTATAGCTAATAATATCTAAGACTGGAACCCCGATGTCTGATGCAAAGCCTGGGCCTCTTTTCATCCTACTCCTCAAAGGCATCCGACTGCCTCTTCCTTTTGTCTTCAACTCTATTTGATGTAGACCTTAGAGGTCACCTCATCCAAGCCCCATTTACCAGATGAGAAAACCCAGGCCCAGATAAGCAGGGGAAAGGGCCTAGTATTCTAATTCCAACTTTGAATTACTTTATAGAGAAGTCGTATTAATACACAAGACAATAGTCAAAATTTTAGCCCAATTATTATTTTTTAATCTTTAAATTGAGACCTATGCACACAATGAACTTCAGAGACTGCTATTACAACAAACCTTTTCAAATATTTTGTTAAATAAGACTATTTAAAGACAAAGTAAGTGAATGTTATCAGAAGCAAGCCCCACTCGGCTGTATAATTTTAATAATACAAACTTCCTTGGCATAACTTTAGGTTCATGCAGAGAAAAGCCCTGCTTTCAGTTCTGAGAACAGATTGGAATACAGTTTTGTTTTGTTTTTTAAAACTGGATAGATGGGTCATTTGTACAGAGAAAGAACTATCTAGAACGTGTCCTAAACCAGGTAAAAATGTGCAGGGGTCAGCACTGGGTATTTCTTAAGGTAAGACAAATAGAATTTTTTTTCATACCACAGTTCTATAGATTTTTCTACTTTCCTCCAATCTTGACATGCAGCTAAACACACTGAAAATTGCTGTCCAAGAGCATTAAAAAAGGTAAGAACTGTAATTACTTCTGAAATTGAGACAAATTTATTTTTTTAAAATGTTGTCAGTTTTTCATCCTGTAGGTCATTTACCTCCTAAGATTAAGACAATTGGGAAGATGACTTAATACTCTATCTAGAAATCTGTCAGATGTTTTCAGAGTTCAACAGCATCTGATAATGTTAACTATGGTCCAACAATTCAGAGACAAAATCCCAGTTGATTAATTGAGAGGAAATTGGATCACACGAAGAGAAAACTATGACACAGATTTCAATCTGAGTCTGAAACTTCTGGCATTCTTTCTTGGAATGTAGACACACTGCAGGCGGTTTGGTTCCTGTTAGATTCCCTTTACCCACTTGGAATGCCTTGGGAAAGGAATGGGGTTCCTCAGAGACATCCATGCACTCAACCCAGGATCAGGCTGATTTATAACTCTCAAAGGAACTTTTCTGCTTCCCTGTCCACGCCTGTTCCATATTCACTTCTTACGGGGGGAGAATGAAAACAGCAAAACGTTAATAGTCTTTCACATACTAACGGGCATTGCAGCTGGCTGCCTGGGGCTTACAGCTGCCAGCAGATAGTCTTGGCAACAACCAGGGAACTCCTAAAAGAATCCAGTCATTTCTCCTGAGATTTTACTTCCACGCCAACTGTGGTCCCTCATCCATGTGGTCCTTTATTTATGCTTCTTCAGAAGAGAGTGTAAAACCCCTTTCCCCCTCATGTCTACTTTGGGCATTCCTTCCCTACAGAAAGGTCTGTATGCTGCCTACTAGGTCTCTCATAACAAATGTTTTATCTTCTTTCTCAACCTAGATCTAGATTCTTGAGTTCAACATTCTTCTGCTTTAAAAGAAGGTATGAAAGAAATGAACATAAAAAAAGACAAAGATATCGTGAGCTAAGTAGTTTACGTTGTGAGTTTCCTATGAGACACGAGATTAGAAACTAGGTGAAGATGTAGACCTGATTAACGAAATATTTACCACCTAAGAAATTTGTGGTGTGAAAGTGTTTTATAAAAAATATTATTATTTGATCATATGGGCAATACTAGGGAAAGGAGGGAATTAATATTTATACACTTCTTTTTATGATATGCTTAGAAATCAGGTAAAGTCAGCTATCATCATGAGCAATATAATCTTACTAAAGAAACTATAGAAAGCCACATTTGCTCAAAGCTCATATGAAATAATTTTATTCATCCTATCTATGTAAATAAATAAGTCCTTTTCTTGTTTAGTTACAGAAAAGTGGGAATGGAAAGACTTTCAGTTCAGTTCAGCTGCTCAGTCGTGTCCGACTCTTTGAGACCCCATGAATCGCAGCACGCCAGGCCTCCCTGTCCATCACCATCTCCCAGAGTTCACTCAGACTCACGTCCATCAAGTCAGTGATGCCATCCAGCCATCTCATCCTCGGTCGTCCCCTTCTCCTCCTGCCCCCAATCCCTCCCAGCATCAGAGTCTTTTCCAATGAGTCAACTCTTCGCATGAGGTGGCCAAAGTACTGGAGTTTCAGCTTTAGCATCATTCCTTCCAAAGAAATCCCAGGGCTGATCTCCTTCAGAATGGACTGTTTGGATCTCCTTGCAGTCCAAGGGACTCTCGAGTCTTCTCCAGCACCACAGTTCAAAAGCATCAATTCCTCGGCTCTCAGCCTTCTTCACAGTCCAACTCTCACATCCATACATGACCACAGGAAAAACCATAGCCTTGACTAGATGGACCTTACTCAGCAAAGTAATGTCTCTGCTTTTGAATATGCTATCTAGGTTGGTCATAACTTTTCTTTAATGGACATCAAAAAAGGGCTTTTGATTTCAACTGAATTTACTTAACTCAGTGCTCATGGAAAGAATACAAGGGTGAGGCCTGATGGTGGTTGCTGTGAGGAAGGGTGTGAAACTGATTAAAGCAGAACTACTTTCAAGGTCTTCCCATCTAGCCAGGAGAGAGTTATGCATATAGCTGCCTTTAACAGTTTGGGGAGAGCTGCATTAGAAATAGGGCTTCCCAGATGGGCTCAGTGGTGAAGAATCCACTTGCCAGTGCAGGAGATGCAGGTTCAGTCTGAGTCAGAAGATCCCCTACATAAGGAACTGGCAATGCACTCCGGCATTCTTGCCTGAAGAATCCCATGGACAGAGGAGCCTGGTGGGCTGTATATAGTTCATGGGGTCACAAAGAGTTGGACACAACTGAGCAACTAGACATTAGAAATAGAAAGCTTTATTGAGCCCAGGTGAATGATTTTATTGGGAAGACTTCACATAAATGGTGGTCCTTTATCTGAGCCCTTCAAAATGAAACTTTACCGGGGGGAGAAAGGGCACACCAACCTGAAGAAATGCTGTGAACAAAGTTACAGAGTTATGGTGTGCCTAGAGACCTTCTCACGGCCCAGCGTAGAGACCATAAGCCCCAACGCCCGGAGCATCACACAGGCCATTTAACACGCGAGCTTAGCTGGGTTGGAGCACAACTGTGGGTATGAGGACGTGGGAAACTGGTGAGGTAATGTCTCAAGAGACGAAAGAAATCTGGGTTTTTACATGAACTCTCCCAGTTCCTTACACGGTGAAGAATTCCTTACACCGTGATGGTTAATACACACAACTTACACACAATGGTACAAGGTGAACCTATGCAGTTCTTGGACCAGATTCTGTGGGCCCCCAGTTTCTGATCTTTAGAGAACATACAGTGTTCATGGGGTAAGGACAAGAGTCCAGGGCACATTTGAGAAATAAACTGGAGCTATGTTATGAAGAACACCTTGCTAAGGAATTAAGTATTTTATCAAATGAGACTCACTGCATCATTAAAAAAAGTAAACCTCAATGTGGGTTATGAAAATAATCTTGGAAGGAACCATAAAGAATGGTTCTGAGAGAAAGATCTGAAAGAAGAGAAGAAGGTTCGGGAGCCAGTGAGGGTCAGAGCAGACTCACTAGTTGCCATGGGTGATGGGTGTTGGGGAATGATCTAGAGGTTTCAGTTTGAGTGACAGGTGTGAGGAGGTGACATGAGCTGGGAAAGGGCTGGAGAAGAGGAGGATTTGTGGTGAGGAGTTTCCCTCTGGAGTTGCAGAAGCGCTGTTTACACTGTTGCAGAAGGGGTGTTTACGTGGAGACGTGGAGCAGTGAGGGGAACCAAGGACATGAGCCCGGTGGCTGGGCAGAACCAGGTGAAAACCCAGACTGCAGGTTGGCGTGTTGTCTAATTTTTCCAAGGTTCAGTTTCTTCATGAGTATCAGAGACTCTCCCTCACAGAGTCAACGTGAGAATTAAGAGTAATACACGTGAAGCACTGAACACCGTGCCTGGCACGTGGAAGCTGGATAAGCAGCTATTGTTATTGTCATCTTGAGGTCAAGCCATGGAGTTAGAGAATTAAAACTCCTTAGATAATTCTGTGTGACCTAGGACAGGACTGATACCGAGCCCCTGGTCGGGATGCATCTTCAGGTGGGAGGGTCAAGTGGGGTGACTGGTAGGAACTGGAGGCTGCAAAGGAAGCACTTATTTATAGTGTTTTATTTTAAGGTAATTTATAGTGAGGCCTTTAAGGCAGTGTCTGAAAGGTTTCCCTCAGCCTGGTTGGGGGTCAGATGAGGTCTCGGTTACTTGGTAGTAATTACCAAAGAGTTGCGCACAGGTGCCTTCCTGGAAACTCCTGGAATATGGAGCTCAATGGTTTCCAGTCACTGAAGATCACATTAGGGTCTTAAGCACATTAGGATGACCTGTGAAGCTTTGAAAACTAGAGCAAAGCCAGAATGGCTACACTCAGGAGCACAAAGGGGGAAGGGAAGCCTCGTGATGGCTTTGAAGACCAGAGGAGGCAGCAACTGCTGAGAAGAGAGCTAGTAAGGTACTGGCATTCTGGGAAAAGGATTGCAATAAATGGAAAACTATGAAGCAGATGATACTGTCAAGGAGAGCTTAACTGATATCATAACCAGAAAGATTAACCAACTTTCAGCAGCAGAAAGGAATCTGCTTGAAATGGAACAGTATACGTTGGACTTAATACTGCTCTCTGCAGCCCAATAGCAGCTAGTCTTTTTCGATGTATCTCACGTGTGGCGCAGGCTCCTGGAGCTGCTGCCTCACCAATGGCAGTGATCCCACTTTTGATGGCATGTGTATCTTACACAGTTTTGTAAGTTTACCTTCGAATACAGTTGATTTGCATTGTGAAACTTGTGCCATAACAAGAGGCGGATGGGGGGGGTCTTGTTTTTGGTGGCCTGTGCCCCGTTTTCTTGGCTAACCCTGTGAATGGTGGCCTAGCAGCCAGGTGTAACTCAGCCTGGGCTACCCGAGAAAGGAAACATCTTAAATGATTGGATGAAGATTTCTAAGCCTATCTTTGCTGCTGCTAAGTCACGTTAGTCATGTCCGACTCTGTGTGGCCCCATAGATGGCAGCCCACCAGGCTCCCCCATCCCTGGGATGCTCCAGGCAAGAACACTGGAGTGGGTTGCCATTTCCTTCTCCAATGCATCAAAGTGAAAAGTGAAAGTGAAGTCGCTCAAGTCGTGTCCGACCCTCAGCGACCCCATGGACTGCAGCCTTCCAGGCTCCTCTATCCATGGGATTTTCCAGGCAAGAGTACTGGAGTGGGGTGCCATTGCCTTCTCCAAGCCTATCTTTAGAGAGATGTTATTTCTCATTTGGCTTCAGCCTGGGTTTGTAGCATACTTTGGGTTGAGACAATATATACTACTGATAAAGGCTCTTTGGTTACCTGAACCTGTCCTAGAAATTCAGTGATTGTTGAGCAAATCTATACAAAGATAAAATTGTGTGTGTGGAGCGGGGAGGGGCGGAAACTAGCACTGAGCTGTCTCTGGAGACAGGCCTTGCTTGGGTAGGGAACCTAACCCACCACCAGGGCTGACAACCCAGCTTCTAGCTTCTAGAGGTTATGGGAGCCAGTAGACACTCCACGTACAGGTCTCAAGAGTGTGGTGACCAGTAGCCCAGGTATAGGTCCAGACAGATTGGATCTCCATTTAGGATCTGTGTACCAGGAAAGTTGACTTCTCTGAGACTCAAATGCCTGTCTGAAAGTGGCAAAAACATGACTTTCCCCAGTACTTTTTGTGTGTTCATATGAGATTGTTTGTGAAGCAATTAACACAGTGCCCAATACACTGCATCAGAACATCATGCGGGAGTGGTTCACAATGTTCTTTACACTCTTACTGAGGCTAATGATGCCACCTTCTAAATAAATGACCTTGATTCACAGTCAACACATCAAACCTCAGTATGTACTAATAATACTGCATAAACTTTTACATCATAAACAGTACATACATTGCCAGAGAAAACTTTAGCGAACACATGTCACAAAAACCGTGATCAAACTATAGCCACACTGGTTTAGTTTAGGAAACAAACACACAAATGCTTATGATATTAAATCTAAACGGTGGTGTCTTAGAAACTGGCCTTGTAATTATGACTAAATTCACTCTTCTTTGACTAATAGTTGTTCAGTCTTCACTATGTTATTAACACTAACTTGGTTCAATTCATGCTTAATCTGTTAACTCCAAACTGCACAATTTAGAAGTGTATCTCATTAAATTGAATGACACCCTGAACTGACAATACCCATTAAAGTATAATGTTTCTAATTGCTCTGATCTTTCAGTAGTATAGAGTAAACCTACAGTTCAGTGAAAGTAAAGTGAAATCAACAGCTGGTTTGGTCTGACTATCCCCCACTTAATTAGTGCGATATCTCCTTAATATATTTCACTCCTCAGTGTGCTCTATGCAAATCCATCCACACATCTCCCTTGTTTACCTTAAAATTCAATTCATGTCTCACTCAGCTGATCAAAACACTCTAACTGCTTCCCAATACCATCCAGGAAAAGTTAAAAGGTCTTAGCCTCATAGTCGGAGAAGGAAATGGCAACCCACTCCAGTGTTCTTGCCAGGAGAATCCCAGGAACAGGGGAGCCTGGTGGGCTGCCGTCTATGGGGTCGCACAGAGTCGGACACGACTGAAATGACTTAGCAGNAAAGTTAAAAGGTCTTAGCCTCATAGTCGGAGAAGGAAATGGCAACCCACTCCAGTGTTCTTGCCAGGAGAATCCCAGGAACAGGGGAGCCTGGTGGGCTGCCGTCTATGGGGTCGCACAGAGTCGGACACGACTGAAATGACTTAGCAGCAGCAGCTGCCTTATAGTCAAAGCTTGCTATCATTTGCCTTCACTTTTTACTCCTTTCCTTTATAGTCTGGGTGAATCTGGAATTGCAACTGCAAAAGCCTTTTTCTTCCTGTTTTGGAAGCTATATGATTGAAAAAGAGTGCATATAGAGGAGAAGTCTTGTCTGTGCTGAGACAGTTTGTTTAATTTTTGCTGTTTCTATCTGTATAAATCTTCTTTGTCCTGGACTTGGTATGAGAATTAGTAATGTATACTGAAGTCTTTCATAAACTGCAAAGGAGTTGAATCACCATGCTCAGGAGACGAATCACCATGCTCAGTTTCTTTCTTTCTTCCCCACTGCACGCATGCAAGTGTGCTGTATTGCTTCAGTCGTGTCCAACTCTGTGTGACCCGATGGACGGCAGCCCACCAGGCTCTTCTGTCCACGGCAGGAAGACACAGGCAAGAATACTGGAGTGGATTGCCGTGGCCTCCTCCAGGATATCTTCCTGACCCAGGGATTGAACCCTTGTCTCTTACCTCTAACCTGCATTGGCAGGTGGGCTCTCTACCACTAGCACCATCTGGGAAGGCTTTCTTTACCACTGGATAAGATAGTACTATGCCCATCTCTGGGTGTATTACTGCTCTACACTGACTGTTGTTTTTAAAGCTGCACAGGTGATCCTTGTGTGATTTAAGATCTTAATGTGATCCTTAGGGATAGGGATTGTAAGCCACTGAGCTCTGTAATACCCCCATCTCTGATGCCACTGGTGCCACCTGGCTTTACCTTACAACATGATGTCTTGTGCGCCCATGTAGTCACTGAGCACCACGTGTGTGCTATGGAGGGGATGGATATCAAGAGATGAGTCTGACTGGTGTCTGCCCTAATGAACCTCACAGTAGGACATGGAGAAAGTGAGCAATCGGGTGTTATCATTATGATATATGGGTTATGATAGCAGTGTATCTGAGGTCATAGTAATATCTTTGGGATTAGGGAAAGCCTTAAAAAGAAGGTGCTGCTTGAGCTGAGTATAAGTCATTGTCCAGTGGAAGGAGCTGGGCAAGAGTTAACCCCAGAGAGACGCTTAAAGATTCAAGATACAGAGGAGGAAATAGCATGTCTTACTGAAGTGAAACCTGAGTTTCCCTACAAACTACAGACTGATGGCGTTGCCTTTCTTTTAAGAACCAAAGAAAATGACGTATATCCCCCTCCATGTAAACAGAAAGAGTCTAGTAGTCTACCTTAGAAATCTTTTCAAATAAGCATGTGCATGGATGTATCCAGAATGTGACCACTTCTCACCATCTTTACTGACATTAGCCTCCCCTCCTTCCCTCACCTAGTAGCTTTCAAGCCACCATCGGCTCTTCTGTGAATCACTGCATCATCTCCTTAACTGGTCTCCCTGCTTTCACTCTTATCCGGTCCATTCCCAACATTAGTCAGATCCTTTAAAAACCTAAGTCAGATTATATCACTTTGCTGAAAATTTTTCTATTTTTTTTACTTCAAGGCAAAAGTCAAAATCCTCGCAATGGTCTGCAGGGTCTTACCACGCTCTCCCCTGCTTCCCCTCTCACTCTCCTCCACCCATTCTTCACCCTGCCTTGGCTATTCTGATCTCCAGACTGTCACCTGTCCCCAGACATGGGAACTTGCTCCCTTTGTCTTTAAAAAAAAAAACCTTATATTTAATACTTGGCTGTACTGCATCTCAGTTGTCTCAGTCGTGGCGCGTGCGATCTTGGTTGCGGCCTGTGAACTCTCAGCTGCAGCATGTGGGATCCAGTTCCCTGACTAGTGATTGAATCTGGGCCCCCTGCATTGGGAGCACAGCATCTTAGCCGCTGGCCCACCAGGGAAGTCCCTAGTTCCCTTGGTCTTCACCTCCTTATTCCCCCCCCGCCCCTTGGTGCCATTGCCTCTGTATATACAAGCGGCATAATAAAGTCTCTCTAAACAAAAGGGGTTCTCCTCTTAAGAGCACTGCTACCTCCTGCTGCAGTGGAAACTGAGAAGGAAGTACAGTGACGTTTGTAGCTGGAGAGATAAGTAGGATCAGATTGTGGAGGAACTTGAAAGCCCGATAAGAAATGTAGATTTTATCCAAACATTGTAAAGCTTTAACCTGAAGAATGGCATAATCAGGATTGCATTTTAATACATCCACTTTGTCGGTGGTATGAAGAACAGGGGATTCCCTGGTAACTCAGCTGGCAAAGAACCCACCTGCAATGCAGGGGCCCTCTGTTCGACTCCTGGGCGGAGAAGGAGCCCTGGAGAAGGGATAGGCTCCCCACTCCAGTATTTTGGGGCTTTCCTGGTGCTCAGTTGGTAAAGAATCCACCTGCAATGTGGGAGACCTGGGTCTGATCCCTGGGTTGGGAAGATCCCCTGCAGGAGGGCACGGCAACCCACTCCAGTTTTCTTGCCTGGAGAATCCCCATGGACAGAGGAGCAGGGAGGGCTACGTTCATGGGGTTACAAAGAGTCAGAAGCAACTAAGCACAGCACACATGGGAAGCAGATTCACGGATGGTGTGTGGGCAAGAGAAGAGGCTGAGATCATTTTTATTCTTTTATCCTGAGGAAGCCCCCGCCAAGGGCAGGATATTTGGGGGTCTCTATAGGCTCTCTGGAGAAGCAAATGGCAACCCATTTTTCCTTGCCTGGAAAATCCCATGGAAGGAGGAGCCTGGAGGGCTGCAGTCCATGGTATTGCAAAGAGTTGGGCACAACTGAGCGACGGACACACCCAGGCTCTCCGGTCTCTCACCCCCCCCCCCCCCCCCCCCCCCCCCCC
>SJYX01024157.1:354592-367702 GCA_006410675.1 Oreotragus oreotragus
CTCCGTCCATTGGATTTTCCAGGCAAGAGTACTGGGGTGGGGTGCCATTGCCTTCCCCGCCCAAGTGGCGCAGTGGTGAAGAATCCGCCTGCCAGTGCAGGAGACACCAGAGACGCGGATTCGATCGCTGATCGGGAAGATCCCCTGGGGCAGGAGATGGCAACCACTCCAGGATTCTTGCCTGGAGAATCCCATGGACAGAGGAGCCTGGCGGGCTACAGTCCACGGGGTCACAAAAGATTGGATGCAACTGAGCGTGTGTGTGCCTGCGCACGCACGGTCCAGGATGATCCCAAGTTCCTCAAAATGCATTACATCTGCAAAGACCCCTCTTCTGAATAACATTATATTCACAGATTCCAGGATTAGGATGTTTACATCTCTTCTGGATGGCTACTATTCAGTCCACCTCAGTCTTCTTGCAGAGTGTTTTCCTATCTTCCTTCAGCATCCTGTTGTCTTTCAGTCCTCTCTGTTTGACTGAGAGGCTGACTTTGGATCAGATGAAACCCCAGTTACCAGCTACCTGTATGACCTTTGGTCATGTTACTAACTTCTACTGGAATTCTCTATCCAAACAGGAAGTGCAAATATGCTTTTGACAGAATTGTTATAAAGAGTGAATGAGGCATGGATGGTAAAGCTATTAGCCAGGCTCAGTAAACACAGAAAGAGATGATTTCCCTGTGGTTAGCATCTGTGACAGGAAGGGCCAGGAGGACATCAGCTTTTCAATATGTCATGTTACAAGGAGGCATTGCTCTCTCCTTTATCGCTTTCTGAATTCTCCCAGTGCCCAGGGAAGCGCTGCAGACTTGCTCCAACGTCAAGACATGGGCTTTGCTTGCAAAGTCTGGCAGCAAGCGGGTAACTCACTATTTTAAGTTTTAGGTCACTGGCAGGAGGTCTGAGCTATGTTAATTTCAGAACACTCTGACAGGTTTATCTTCAGATTTCTTTCTTCTTTTTGTTTAAATAGAGATCGGAGCCTACTCAAAGAGGCAAGGCAGCTGTGCAGGGAAGTATCTTGTTTAACACCTGTCTGTCATTTAACACCACTTGTAGCCCATAGGAGGAAGGAGAGGCTTGGGGTGCCATTGCCTTCTCCGAAAAAGAGAAACTACCTTTCATCAACTACTAAGTTACCTTAGATCAGAGATTGGCAAACTAAGGTCAACAGGCCAAAGCCAACCCGATGTTTGTTTTTGTAATTAAAGTTTTATTGGAACAGCCATGCCCATTCATCTGCACACTGCCTACGGCTGCTTTTGCACAGCAGCGGCTGGCTTGAGCAGTTGCCGCGGGGGCCGCAAGTGGCCCATGTCTGCGTGTGTGCTCACTCAGTCGCTGAGTCGTATTCGACTCTTTGTGACCCTGTAGACTGTAGCCTGCCAAACTCCTCTGTCCATGGGATTTTCCAGGTGAGAATACTGAGTGGATTGCCATTTCCTTCTCCAGGGGATCTTCCTGAGTTTGATCCTGCTCGTCAGGCACATTCTTTACCACTGGGCCACCTGGGAAGCCCCATAAGTGGTTCACATTGCTGAAAAGATCTGGCCCTTGACAGAAACAGTTTGCTGACCCCTGCTCTAGATCGTATGGAAGAAGCAATTTAAATGTTTGATCCTTTCTCCAGTTTTCAGTTGTTGTCCTATTATCCTGCAAAAGTGACCACTGAAATTTTTTTTTTTAATATTGTTACAGATTCATGGATGTAAACCTATTTGTTATAGTTCAACTGATTTACAGTTATCTTTATTGAAACTCAAATTAACACAGCTTCAGCCAGCGGGGGTGTCTTCAAGTTGGTTCGGGAGTTTTTGTGTATGCGATCTTTGTGTATACGATCTTTGTGTATGCAGTCTTTGTGTATATGGTCTTTGTGTATACGGTCTTTGTGTATACAATCTTTGTGTATACGGTCTTTGATGCTTCTGGGATTACTGGTGTGGTGTTTCAGGTTCATCTTGTGGATTTCCTGCCGTAGACCTGGGGCCAGATATTTCTAGGATCTCTGCTTCCTTTCAGTGAAAGATGTTATTTAGAGACCACAGTCTGAATGCTAAGGGTGCATATATAAAGCTCCTAAAGGGTGTTCTGTTTAATGTTATGAGTGCATTAACTAATCTGTAGAATTTGAAAGCAGAATGTAATAGCTGTGATTTTAAAACACATAGTCACTTCTTTTGTTCTAAAAGTATGTAATGTTCTCTTTGTGTGTGTGTGTGTGTGTGTGTGTGTGTGTGTGTGTGTGTGTGTGTATTTATTTATTTATTTATTTGGCTGCGTGGGGTCTTAGTCGTGGCATGTGGGATCTTCCTCATTGCAGAATCTCTCCATGCGACACACGGACTCTGTAGCTGTGATGCTAGGCTCGGAAGTTGCAACATGCTGGCCCAGTAGTTGTGGCAGGCAGGGTTTCTGGTGCTGGCTTGCAGGTTTAGTTGCACCTTATCATGTAGGATCTTAGTTCCCCTCTGCAGGGATTGAACCTACGTCCTCTGCATTGAAAGGTGGATTCTTTACCACTGGACCACCAGGAAAGTCCTAATGGTCTCCATTTTTAATGTTCTCTTAATAATGTTGTTAATTAATCCTTCTATTTAGTAATTTTAGTTGTACGTTAGAATTGTTTTCTATCTTTCATGCTTATATCCTTTCAATAAAATATATGCTTATCTATTTCTGTGAACCGTTAGCATTTCACTGGATAAAGCTCACAGGGAGATTTCCACTCAGATTGCGTGTGGAATGCCTCCCTGTTTTTGAAAGGGTTTGTTCAGATAATGACAGCAAATCCAAACATGCTTCATTTCTCTGTTTCTCACATTGTAACAGTAATTAGATATATTGGTCACCTCTGTGACCACATGCTCATCCATCAGGCAGAAGTACAGGTCTTCTGAAGACTGAAGCTGAAACTGAACAACAGATTTACACTGAATGCCGAGGACATATCTTTATATATTTCTAGGACCTGGCTCACGGTTGCGAAGTACTGCCTCATGGTAGCAAAGTACTACATACTGAGTATGTAGTAAGGACTTTGTTAAGGTAACCTCGTTATCAACTTTGGTGGCCTTGGCTTTTCAGGTCTCCCTAACCCCTATGAAATTTAGTCTCTGTATTTACCATTCCTTGTATGAACTTGTGTTCTGTTTTGGATTGCTGGTTTTGTAGAACCCATATGCTTAGCAATCCTGGCTGTCATATTTCCCTTTTGATCACCGTTGCCCCTAGCACAGTGCCTTGTACACAAAATCTGTACTGTATGGTTACTTGTGTAATTGTACTTCCCTCATTTTAACACATCATATGTAGTAAAATAAACAGCAAAAATCTGGCTTCCTCCTGGACATTGTTAGGCTAACAAGGGAAATTTATCATTCACTTTTGAGAACTTTCAGGTATGATCTTTCGTTTTTAATTAATCATTTGGTATTATCTTTAGTTAAGTACAAAGACTTTTCCAGACACATCACATAGAGATCATTTTATCCACTGCTCTGTTCAACTGCCAGTCTCTTGTCTCTCTGCTCAGCGGTGGTAAGGCGAATACCCTTTCCACGGGGAAGAGAGATTCACGGTTTGTTGCCTTTGCCAATAACGAAAAGGTTCGAGAGCCGTGTGGCAAAACTGTTACCGTTCGCATCTTTCGCATGAACTACTTGAGAAGAGCCTGGATGTCTCTCCTGGTTTGTATCACACCAGTTCTTCCCAGGTTAGCACCTCCAGTCACCATGCACAGGTTACCAGTGTCCAATTTGATGAAATCAGTAATCTTGCCAGTCTCCAAGTCAATCTGAATGGTGTCATTCACCTTAATGAGGGGATCAGGGTAACAGATGGTACGAGCATCCTGGGTTACCAGATGAGGGATTCCTTTTGTCCCCACAAATATCTTTCTTTGCACAATTTATACTTGGCCTCCTCAGGTGTAATATGATAAATAGGAAAATGACCCTTGGGGTCATAGATCAAACAAAAATTCTCTCCAGTCTTATCAGTGCTGATGACGTTCATAAAACCAGCAGGTAGGTTATATCTGTGCAGACTTTGCCATCGATCTTAATGAATCACTGCATGCAAATCTTCTTTACTTCATCTCCTGTTAGGGCATACTTAAGTCTGTTCCTTAGGAAAATGATTAGGGGGAGACATTCCCTCAGCTTGTGGGGGCCGGCAGATGGTTGAGGGGCAAACACACTGGTCAGTTTATCCAGCATCCAATGTTTTGGCGCTGCTACAAGTTTCAGGTGCTTCTTGGGACCCTGAACCATGGCTGTGCTAGGCGCAAAAAGAGCTCAGGTGTGATCTTTATTTTTTAAAAAATATTTATGTATGTTTGTTTATTTGATTATGTCAGGTCTTAGTTGCAGCATTTGGGCTTTTCTAGTTGTGGCGTGGGGGCTCAGGATTCGAGCCATGAGGGCTCTCTAGTTGTAGTGCGTGGGTTCTAGAGCAGGGTTCCCCCCCTCGGGCCATGGTACCGATGTGGGGCCCATTAGGAACTGGACTGCACAACAGGTCAGCAGCAGGTGATCAAGTGAAGCTTGACCGTTTATAGCTGCTCCCCATCCCTAGCATTTTCACCTGAGCTCCGCCTCCTGTCAGATCAATCGTGGCATTAGATTCTCATAGAAGCACGAATCCTACTGTGCTCGAATCATCCCCAAACCATTCAGGATGGGTGGAAAAACTGTCTCCCATGAACCTGGTCCCCGGTGCCGCAATGGCTGGGGCCCTCCAGCCTAGAGCACAAGGGCTGTCTAGCTGTGGCTTGCAGACTTAGTTGCCTGCCGCATGTGAGATCTTACTTCCCTGACCAGGGATCAGCCCTGCATCAACAGCTTTGGAAGACAGCTTCTTAACCACTGGACCACCAGGAGAGTCCTGGGTGTGATCTTTGATAAGTTGATCCCTGGTGGTTGATCCTTTTAATTTTCCTTTAAAGACATAAGTATTTGGCTGCACTGGGATCTTCACTGTGGCACTCAGGAGCTTTAGTTGCGGCATGTGGGAACTAGTTCCCTGACCAGGGACTGAACGCCAGCCCACTGCATTGAGAGCATGGAGTGTTAGCCACTGGACCACCAGGGAAGTGCCTTAATGTTACTTTTTATGAAGATTTCTTCAGTTCATCCCAGTTTAAGGCTGTACATTCTTTTAAAAATGAAGCAGATGTCTGTGCTGGAGACAGAGTTCCCACTGGTATGTAGCTGTGGACATTCCTTCATCTGTAATACTAGGGGTATGTTAGCAGTTGTAGAAGCCATATGTTTTCATAGGCCTTTGCCAAGGAAAATACTTTAGAATTACATTAGCAACTCCAAGGTATTTTGGCTGTTCTGAGAGGACACATGGTAGTTTTCCAATTATACAAACAAGAGCTTTTGTTCTATGCTGAAATTTCTTACAGGCTTGGGGAACAATAGAGCCTCTATCAGCATTTCCCAGAGTAACATCCTAGAGATGTTAAGAGGTAGTACTATTGCTTCATTTCTGCAAGACTTTAACATGCCAGTGTGGTCTCTTAGAGGGGAGTGCGCTATGCAGGAGTCCTCTGGCTTATTTGACCAAGGCTTTCCTTGGGTTTGGAATACTACCGTCCACCCAGTGTCCCTCACCCCATGCACACATTTCACTTCATAGTCCCTGGCTCCCAGCCTTAGATGTGGTCCCTGATGCAAATGCTGAGCTCCCTTTACTTGAGCACATTGCTCTGCTGGTAAGTATGTGACTTCACAGTGATCCAGTAGACGCTTGCCTTCTTTGGAGCCTAACCTCACTGAAGAACTTGGGGAAGGGGCCTGTTTTCTATGGGACTCTAGCACCAGGCATTTATATTTTTCCCTTTATTTATCTTTGGCTGTGCTGGATCCTTGCTACTACACAGGCTTGGCTCTAGAGCGTGGGGCTACTCTCTGGTTGGGGTGCTCAGGCTTCTCACTGCACTGGCTTCTCTTTGTTGCCGATCACGGGCTCCAGAGTGTGCGGGCTTCAGTAGTTGTGGTTTCTAGGCCCTAGACCAGGGCTTCCCCTGGTAGCTCAGATGGCAAAGAATCTGCCTGCAACGCAGGAGACCCGGGTTCGATCCCTGGTTTGGGAAGATCTCCTGGAGAAGGGAATGGCAACCCACTCCAGTATTCTTGCCTGGAGAATTCCATGGACANGCGGGCTTCAGTAGTTGTGGTTTCTAGGCCCTAGACCAGGGCTTCCCCTGGTAGCTCAGATGGCAAAGAATCTGCCTGCAACGCAGGAGACCCGGGTTCGATCCCTGGTTTGGGAAGATCTCCTGGAGAAGGGAATGGCAACCCACTCCAGTATTCTTGCCTGGAGAATTCCATGGACAGAAGAAGCTGGCGGGCTACAGTCTGTGGGATCACAAAGAGCTGGACAACTGAATGACTAACACACACACACGCACACACACACACACACGCAAGCTCTAGAGCATGGGCTCAGTAGTTGTGGTGCATGAGCTTAGTTTCTCCTCAGCCTGTGGGATCTTCCCCGACCAAGGATCGAACCCATGTCTCCAGGCGGATTCTTTGCCACCAGGGCAGCCCAGCACCAGGCGTTTAGAAGGCTCTTCACAAGTATTTGTTGGATGAGTGAAGGGTCTGTCGATCCCTTCATTCTGAATAGCATCTCACAGGACCAGAGCTCTAGCAAGCCCACCTTGGAAACCCATAGCTTGGTCTTCACTTTCAGTGTGAATGACTGGAATTCTGGTAGACCTTCATAATGCTGCTGAACGTCCTCAGTGCCTCCACCCAGCAAGGAAAACTGTCAACGTTTTTAAAGATGAGGCTCCGTCTTTGAAATCTCTTGTCTCAATGGCACATAGTGAATCAGCTGGGATTGGAAACTTCATTTTCTGATACCTGTCCCTGGGCCCATTACCCCCAGACAGCCTGTAGCCCCCTCTCACATTATTAGTTACATAAATGGGAGTTGGTGTTCAGGCCATGGGGGAGGGAGAAATCAGATGCCTCTTTGTGTACTCATTAACGCAGGCAGAACAAAAAGCCCAGCTTGGTTTTCAAGTTCAAGTTTGGCTCACATGTGGTCCTCAGTGGAGATTATGATCTCAGGTAAATTAAAAACAAATGTTTAAAAAGTCATAATGAGGTAGACGGAGTTCGGGATTCTTGTTTTTCAACACTGGGATAAACAGACCCCTCTCTAAAGCAGACATGCACCTCCCCTCTTCCACTTTACCTCTCTGCCCATCAGTATGATTACTGTTCACTTTTACTTCAGTTAGCCAGGCAGGTAGGTGTGTATATATGGTCTCATGTCAGTATACTCAAGTTTGTTCACCCATCTCCTTGCTTTTCTGAACCGGGCAGGTAGACATTTAGTTCAGTCTACTATTGCATGAAGTAAAAAAGGAATTGCACATTTGACAAAATGCCCCCTTCCTTGGACAAGGCCCCCAGTGGCCTGCTCAAGGGAGCTCAAGGCCAGCACGAGAGACGAGAGTACACAGGATCCCCCTGTGTTCTCCTCCCCCAGGCCGAGTTCCCAAGCATATTCTTCACTGGAGCTGGGGAGCCTTGGGGCCCAGTGATTTTACTCACTAAATGGGACTCTGTATGTCTGAGCCAAATTAAGTCTGCGGGCAGTCTTTACGAGCACAGTAACCGTTTTTACAGATGTAAAGAAGCTCAAAAGTACTGTGTATGTTTGCAGTCGCAGTTCCTGTAAAGTTTCCATGAGCACACTGCAAGGGCTCTGTCCACGGAAATTTAGTTCTGTTCTCACCCTGCTTACCTCGTCACTCTATCAAAGCACATGTCATATGAATGTGTGTGTGTGTGTACACAATTAATTCTCCAGTGGAGGCAGTTTTGTCCCCCAGGGGACAGTTGGCAATGTCTGGAGACATTTTTGGTTGTTACGACTTGGTGGTGGGGGTGGCAGGGAGTTACTACTAGCATCTCGTGGGTAGAAGCCAAGGATGCTGCTTAACGTCTTAAAAGGTACAGGATAGTTCCTCACAGCAAACAAATTATCTTGCCCCAAATGTTCATAATGCTGAGGCTGCAAAACCCTGGTGTACAGACAACATAGTATATCATACATGAATAAAACCATATGCATGTGTGTGCATGCTCTTAACCATATGTGGCTGTGTGCATATGTCATATGTGTATATGCATATAAAAGGGCTTCCCAGGTGGCTCAGTGGGTCAAGAATCCGCCTGCCAATGCAGGAGCCAAGGGTTCTATCCCTGGGTTGGGAATATCCCCTGGAGAAGGGCATGGTAACCCACTCCAGTGTTCTTGCCTGGAGAATTCCATGGACAGAGGAGCCTGGTGGACTGTAGTCCATGGGGTTGCAAAGAGTTGGACACGACTGAAGTGACTGAGCACGCACACGCACGATGCATATACATGCTGCACGGCGTGGCCAAAAAGAGGGAAACAGCAAGACTGGTACCTGGATTTCTCTTCTTTCTGAGCAGTACTTTTTTGCAGAGGTAATAGTCTCTTTCTTGAGGGTGTTCAGTGTCCCAGAGGAGTATTGCATATATTAACTCACTTAATCCTCAGAATGACCCTACTGGTGGACACAATGGTTATTCCTGCTCTGCTCTGGAGGAAATCAGGGCTCAGAGAGGTCAAGATCTTTGCCTGAGGCCACTCAGCCTTCCAGGGGTGGGGATTGATGTAGAACCCACTTTTGCTGGCTCCTCCCACAGGGCACCACCTCCCGCTAGGCCATGTGGTGGTGGGAGGGGCTTTGTGAGTTTGGGGGACGTGGCCTGGACATGACCATTACAGTGTAGACGCTGAACGGGGTGGCCTGTGGGACTCCTTCCAGTGGTTGCATTCTGAGGCTGCAGTTTGAAAATGGTCTGTAGTGCTGGAGCATTGTTTCTGAGAAGCCCTGATCCTATGAACCTGAGACTCTGAAACCTGTAGGGTTGTTTGGACTCACAGCACCCTGTTGGGTCCATAGCACTGGCTTGGAGGCTTCTGGGGGAGGAGGGCAGGGGAGAGTAGGAGGGATGGTGGCAAGTCAGCCTGCCTGGGCCTGGGGAGCTGGATGGGTCAGGACAGGAGAGACCCTGCTGGTTTTCCTGCCTTTCCCTCCTTTCTCCCTCCTTTGCTGCTCAGGGGAGGCCTGGGGCTTCATAGGAGGTGATGGGGCGGGGGGAGGGGGTTGCAGTTGTTGGTAATTACTCACCTTGTGCACAGTGGGTGTGGCCTGGTGCCTCCACGGATGGCTGAAAAGCTGGGGAACTTGATCAGAATGGAGAGAATGTGAGACTTCCCTGGTGGCTCAGTGGTTAAGAGTCCACCCGCCAATGCAGGGGACATGGGTTTGATCCCTGGTCTGGGAAGATTCCACATGCCGCGAGGCAGCTAAGCCCATGGGCCACAGCTGCTGAGCCCAAGAGCCACAGCAACAGAACTCAGCGCTCGGCATCTGCAGAGTAGCTCTGGCTCTCCAAAACTAGAGAAAGATTGCCCGTAGTGATGAAGACACAGCCCAGACAAAAGTAAATAAATAGAAAAGTTTAAAACAAAGTGTTAGAGGAAAGCAAGCATTGTGCGGGAAGTAAGCAAGGTGCAGAGTAGCCTCCTGGGGATGGGGCGCGGCTAGAGGTACATACTCTAGTATCCAAAGTATACAGTAGTCATGTACTGTTGTGAGAGCAGGACCATGAGGAAGACTGAGTGCCAAAGAATTGATGCTTTCAAACTGTGGTGCTAGAGAAGACTCTTGAAAGTCCTTTAGACAGCAAGAAGTCAAACCAGTCAATCCTAAAGGAAATCAGCCCTGGATATTTATTGGATAGAATGAAGCTCCAATACTTTGGCCACCTGATGTGAGCAGCTGACTCATAGGAAAAGACTCTGATGCAGGGAAAGATTAAGGACAGGAGAAGTGGGTGACAGAGGATGAGATGGTTGGATGGCATCACTGATTTAATGGACACGAACTTGGGCAGACTCCGGGAGATGCTGAGGGACAGGGAAGCCTGGCATCCCATAGTCCATGGGGTCACAAAGGGTCGGATGCGACTTAGAGACTGAGCAGGAACAATAACAATCCAAAGTATAAACAAGGGACCAGCCACACTGCCGTTTAAGCGCCTGCTTCGTGGGCAGCAGCTGGAAAGTTGGCGGCCACAACATCAGCCCAGAGGTTCCCCTAGCCTGGCCTCAGAACCCCAGGAGCTGAGCAATGAACAGGCTGCATTTTGCTGCCTTGTCCCCTTTTGCATGGGTGCTTTAGAATATAGGCGCCCATTGCCCTCTGTCTGGGACCTCTCTGTTTTTCTGGGTTTGGTAGACCATCTGCAGACTCCGTGCAAAGCTGAAACCTACCCAGAGCTCCGGGGCCCAGCTTTCCTGAGGGCTGTTTCAGCACTTTTCAAATGTATTTTGCTGTGGAAAGAACCTGTATCAGTAAATAGTCTAGACCCTTTCTGAAACTTTGTTTTGGAACTTGCAAAATGTTACTTAGATTATACACCATCTCTTGCAGGTATAAACAATGCAGAAGCAATAGCAGGTCTCTGAGCCTTTGAGTGGCAGCCTGTCATGACAATCAAATTAGAATGGGAGATGAATTATACCCTTTCTTCTGACACAGTTTTTAAAACCACCATGTGAAACTTCACGTGCAATGTAATTTCCAAGCACTTGCTTTCTGAATATACTTGTCATTCTCTGTCAGTGCCTGTGTTACCTTCTTATTAGAATGACCTTGTATATTGTATTTAAAATACTATTCAGATATTTTTAATTATAATGGCCTTTCAGTAGACTTGTAGCTGGCAGCCTCCTATTATATTGTTCTTTGTTTTGAAGCTCAATATGCATTCAGGGCTTTTTTTTTTTTGTCCTACTTTACCAAAGACACTCACAGTTGGTTCTTGGCAAATACCACAGATGGGGTCAGGCTGTAACTGAACTTTCATAAATCATCCTCCACCACGTGCAAACAAATTCCTGCAAACTTTTCTTCCCCCAGAGACATTTTCAAGCCACTGAGGGGTGAGATAAAGAAACAGGTTTATCTCCCTTGGTACATGTTTTACTTTTCATTCCTTTATCACCTAAGGGTTTGGGTTTTGTGGCTAATGCAAATAATCAGGCTGTAACTGAACTTTCATAAATCATCCTCCACCACGTGCAAACAAATTCCTGCAAACTTTTCTTCCCCCAGAGACATTTTCAAGCCACTGAGGGGTGAGATAAAGAAACAGGTTTATCTCCCTTGGTACATGTTTTACTTTTCATTCCTTTATCACCTAAGGGTTTGGGTTTTGTGGCTAATGCAAATAAGCTGTTTTCAAGTCAGCTGCTGAGGAAACAGAATGAGTTGTGAAAATGGTATGTGTCCTCAGATATTCATGGTAGTGAAGTAGAGGATTTACAGGATATATGCATATATATTTGTTAATCAACTTGCTATGCAAGTCTTGATGTTTACAAGTCACGTCTCAGTTAGAAGACAGGTATCTGCATCCATAGGGTTTCCCCGGTGACTCAGTGGTAAAGAATCTGCCTGCCAATGCTGGAGATGCAGGATCTTCCTGGGACAGGAAGATCCCCTGGAGAGGGAAATGTCAAACCACTCCAATATTTTTGCCTGAGAAATCCCATGGACAGAGGAGCCTTGTGGGCTGTGGTCCATGGGGGTTGCAAAGTGTCAGACGCAGCTTAGCAACTTAACAACAGCAACAAGTCTGCGTACATATAAATGCTTATTTATGTCCTTGTATTAGATATCCCTGGATTTGTACTATACTCTAATCAACCCTAAGATGCCAACATCATTATTTTTTCTTATTGTGGTAAAAATGATGAGAAGAATATATTTTTTTACCCAATCAAGAATATTTGATTTATGGATGGTGAAAAAAGAGGGAACATAAACTTTCCTTTAGAACAGAGGTCCTTGACCTCTGGAATCTAATGCCCGATGATATGAGTGGAGCTGAGTTAATAATAAGAGAAATAAAGTATACAATAAATACAAGGCACTTGAAACATTTTCAAACCATCCCCCAACCCCAGTGGAAAATTGTCTTCCATTAAACCTGTTTCTGGTGCCAAAAAGGTTGGGAATCACTACTTTGGAACATTATTAGGTGCTGAAAATATCTAACATCAACACAGTGCACTAATGATGATGACTATACTTATACCTTCTTCTAAATCTGAACCTAGCTAAAATAGTATGTATGCTTTTTTAATGACCACATTAGGAAGGTTACAGGACAAATATTCTTTAAGACTATCTCAAAGATAAACAATGCTGGAGAGTAGTGAGAAGATTTTTGGTGACAGATCTTCCTCTGGAAAGTTTTCACAATCACTGTGTTTTCAACTATCTTACACACTAAAGCTAAGACATTGAGATTAACCACAAAATTGCATAAGAAATACAGCAGAAATACAAAATCTGGACCATATCATGTTTTCTGGTATATCTTGTAGTGAATAATTTGGAGCAGCCTAGGCTATAAAGAGAAATAATATGATGCAGGTGTACTCAGACACAACTAATACAGTTGCTGCTGCTGCTGCTAAGTCGCTTCAGTCATGTCTGATTCTGTGTGACCCCACAGACGGCAGCCCACCAGGCTCCCCCATCCCTGGGATTCTCCAGGCAATAATACTGGAGTGGGTTGCCATTTCCTTCACCAATATACAAAATACAATTGCTAGAATGTTGAAATATTCATGTAAATAGCAGCTGTGCTCTGACCCAGGTACCTCTTGACACTGACCTCCCCCACCACACACACAATCCAGCAGCCAAAGGGTTAAGACTGTCACTACTCAGGTTTAATTAAGTACTCAGGCTGTCTGACATTGTACAGGAGGCAGGAATCAAGACCATCCCCAAGGAAAAGAAACGCAAAAAGGCAAAATGGTTGTCTGAGAAAGCCTTACAAAGAGCTGTGAAAAGAAGAGAAGGGAAAGGCAAAGGAAAAAAGGAAAGATATACCCATCTGAATGCAGAGTTCCAAAGAACAGCAAGAAGAGATAAAACCTTCTTCAGTAATCAATACAAAGGAATAGAGGAAAACAGTAGAATGGGAAGGACTAGAGATCTCTTCAAGAAAATTAGAGATA
>SJYX01024157.1:369049-411276 GCA_006410675.1 Oreotragus oreotragus
GGAGAAATATCAATAACCTCAGATATGCAGATGACACCACCCTTATGGCAGAAAGTGAAGAAGAACTAAAGAGCCTCTTGATGAAAGTGAAAGAGAAGAGTGAAAAACTTGGCTTAAAACTCAACATTCAGAAAATGAAGACGATGACATCTGGTCCCATCACTTCATGACAATAGATGGGAAAACAATGGAAACAGTGAGAGAGTTTATTTTGGGGGGCTCCAAAATCACTGCAGATGGTTACTGTAGCCATGAAATTAAAAGACACTTGCTCCCTGGAAGAAAAGCTATGACCAACCTAGACAGCATATTAAAAAGCAGAGACATTACTTTGCCAACAAAGATCCATCTAGTCAAAGCTATGGTTTTTCCAGTAGTCATGTATGGATGTGAGAGTTGGACTATAAACAAAGCTGAGGGCTGAAGAATTGATGCTTTTGAACTGTGGCATTGGAGAAGACTTTTGAGAGTCCCTTGGACTGCAAGGAGATCCAACCAGTCCATCCTGAAGGAGATCAGTCCTGAATATTAATTGGAAGGACTGATGCTGAAGCTGAAACTCCAATACTTTGGCCACCTGATGCAAAGAACTGACTCATTTGAAAATATCCTGATGATTTGGAAAGATTGAAGGCAGGAGGAGAAGGGAAGACAGAGGATGAGATGGTTGGATGGCATCACTGACTCAATGGACTTGGGTTTGAGTAAACTCTGGGATTTGGTGATGGACAGGGGGGCCTGGCATTCTGTAGTCCATGGGGTCACAAAAAGTCAGACATGACTGAGCAACTGAACTGAACGGTCTATCTGAGTGGTTCAAGAGTTTGAATGTTACCCATGAATAAAGTTGTTTAATAAGTCATTTCAGTGCTAGTGGAGTTTCAGTGGTTGATATGATCTGTAACCACCTTAAAAAGAATCCTGATATGTCTTCTTTTCTCTGTGTTGCAGTTTGTTTTGCTACATCCTCATCTCAAGCTCTAAAAATGTCAGTTTACCTACCTCTGTTCTTTAAAGTTCCAACTTGCAAAGCTATTCCAGGGAGTCTTATATTTGGAAATCTGAATGAATACCTTAATGGAGCTGCTACAGTACTCTTACTGAGACAGGAAAGGGAGATGGAAATGAAATGGGGTCTGTACATATGTTTTATAACAGTAATCTGAGGAAAGCAGAAATATTATCAGAAAAGACTTAGAAGATTTGGGTACATAGCTGCAAATTTTGTTGGTTATGATGAGCTGGCTTCAGACACATAGGAATGAAGGAGAGATTTGATCTTCTCTAGAAGATAAACAATGGCAGTCTGCAAATTAAGTTAAATAAACCTCATGAGTTGTTTTTCTTTAAGTGAGAGGGGAATAGTAACAGAAGTTTGAAATAGCTACGAATAACCTTGCTTGTCTTCTTGTAGCAATGATGATACAAGGTTAAAGCAACATTTCATGGAGAAAGATCCACTTTAAACTTCCAACATTATCTAAATGTCTCTAATGTCAAGATTAGTTCTTAGGGAAGGAGACTGAAGACTAAAACTTCAGAGGATATTATCTATTTCAAAGGCTGTTCAGAAATGCTGTCTTAGGACAGGTTAAGCTCAACCTCGAGCTCAACCTCTATCTTGCATGGAGTCAAATTGATTTTGTCCCCTTTATGACCTTAACTTTTCTGCATTCCTAATTCTCACCTTCCAAGGAAAACTTTCTTCTGGTGAGTAGTGGCCAGTCCACATCAGCAAGATGCTGTACTGTTGGTTGACAGCCAGTGTGATTTTGCTTTCGTGCAGGGCCCTGTGTACTGATTCAGCATGAAATGTACCATTCCCCACCCCATTACCTCTGCCGCCCTACTCTAGTGGCTTCCCAGATCCCATTATTGAACGCTATTAGTGAAATTCTGTGTTTTCTGATGACAGACTGCAGATCATAGCCTGAGTTTTCAGGCAAGGACTGGACAATATGATCTCATTTTTCCCTCTTGGTATGTTCTCCCTGTGGGCTTTCAGTTGCATCTTAGTCCAAGTGTCCAGCTGAGTGGCTTGCCCTTTTCTATGCTACAGAGTCTCTTGGCAAATCGGGCTCTCCGCCTCCCCCTTTCACATCTCATAGCAGCAGGCAGAATATGTTCTTTTTCACTACTTTTCCAGCCACCAACTGTTTGGCTCAGCAGGCAGCTATGTTACGGCTGGAAAAGATAACCATCCAACAGACCTAATATTTATTTAACTAACATCAACCTCTGGGGCTCACTTACAGAATGAGCCTCAATCATACATTTTCTGTACATGCTTAAGCATGTCAAGGACTTGTGATTAGAAACGTTGATAGAGTGGGATTTATACTCACTCAGGCTCCTGAATGCCTTTGGGGCTCTCAGCTTATACTCAGGACACTCTTGAAATATGGAGAGGAAACAGCAGTGGGTGTTATAGTATAATTCAAAATATAAGCCAAAATCTCTGTTAGAGATGAATCCCATTGGTCCAATTAACATTTTTAAATGCATTTACTGGAAAGTAGCCTTTCTATGGGGTCTCACAGAGTTGGACACGACTGAAGTGACTTAACAGCAGCAGCAGCCTTTTATTAAAGCATCTAGGGATAGACTTAGGTGAAAAACAGGTGAATAAAATCAAATAAAAATTTTTTAAAAGGATAAACCATTAATTTACTATGTTTTAGTCCCTTATAGAGTCTAACATATAAAAATATTTGGGCAGATTTTATTTTTATTGGCTTCCATGTTCTTAGTTTTTCTTCCCCAAGAGTCAACTTATTTCTTAACTAGACCAGCTCTCAGGATAATCCATATATCATTCCAATATAATTCATAACTCTTGCACTTTACATACTACCTTGAACACTGAAGATTACTATTTCCCTGCCACCACTTACCTGTCTTTTAAACTTGCCTCCACCTGTCCTCCTGCCCCTTCTTCAATCCTCACTTCACATGCCACTATTTGACTTCTCTTTTGCATCTTTCTATTCTTATAGGTTGAAGTAAATGTGTTCTAGAGAGCAGAAGCCATGTGACAAGTGTCATGACAATATTCAGTTCGGTTCAGTCGCTCAGTTGTGTCCGACTCTTTGCGACCCCATGAATCGCAGCACGCCAGGCCTCCCTGTCCATCACCATCTCCCGGAGTTCACTCAGACTCACGTCCATCGAGTCCGTGATGCCATCCAGCCATCTCATCCTCGGTGGTCCCCTTTTCCTCCTGCCCCCAATCCCTCCCGGCATCAGAGTCTTTTCCAATGAGTCAACTCTTCGCATGAGGTGGCCAAAGTACTAGAGTTTCAGCTTTAGCATCATTCCTTCCAAAGAACACCCAGGGTTGATCTCCTTCAGAATGGACTGGTTGGATCTCCCTGTAGTCCAAGGGACTCTCAAGAGTCTTCTCCAACACCACAGTTCAAAAGCATCGATTCTTCGGCGCTCAGCTTTCTTCACAGTCCAACTCTCACATCCATACATGACCACAGGAAAAACCACCATAGCCTTGACTAGACGGACCTTAGTCGGCAAAGTAATGTCTCTGCTTTTGAATATACTATCCAGGTTGGTCATAACTTTTCTTCCAAGGAGTAAGCGTCTTCTAATTTCCTGGCTGCAGTCACCATCTGCAGTGATTTTGGAGCCCAAAAAAATAAAGTCTGACACTGTTTCCACTGTTTCCCCATCTATCTCCCATGAAGTGATCGGACCAGATGCCATGACAATATTAATCACCTCTAAAATACGTGTGTTGATGGTATCAACAAATACGCTGAGTTTGCTTAGTTTAAAAGCAGAAGCAGAGGAGTTAGCTCTTGGAGCATAATTGTCCCTTGATATCCAAAAGTGGGTGTTTCCAGGACCTCCGGAGGCTACCGAACTCCGCAGGTGCTCCAATGTCTTGTATAAAATGGCACAGTATCTGCATATAACCTATGCAATCCTTCCTATATTTACTGGGCTTCCCTGGTGGCTCAAATAGGAATAAATCTGCCTACAGTGCAGGAGACCTGGATTTGATCCCTGGGTAGGGAATATCTACTGGAGAAGGGAATGGCTACCCACTCTGGACAGAAGAGCCTGGCAGGCTACAATCCATGGAGTCAAAAAGAGTCAGACATGACTGAGCAACTAACACTTTTCACTTTACGCAATCCTTCCAAATGCATATTACCATCTCTATGTTGCTTATAAAACCTAAAAGAATGTAAATGTTGTGTAGACAGTTGTAAATACAATCTAAATGATGTGTTAATAGTTGCTGGTGCTTGGCAAATTCAAGTTATGCCTTCTGAAACATTCTGGAATTTTTTTCCAAATGTTTTTGATCTGTGTTATTTGAACCTCTGGTGCAGAAACTGCAGGTACATGGGCCACTAGACTCATTCTTGGGATGCTAACTAGGACCATAGCCGCCGTGTTGGGAGATACCCAAGCCATATGGATCGGCCATGGGTAGACACTTTAATCAAGAGTGGTCGGCTGAACTTTTGGTCAGTAGTTCTATGAAGTGTCTTGGGTCTGCAGCTTACTGATGTGATTAGACAACTCTAGTCTCAGTAGCTGTGTAATTACCTACATGAGAGACTGTAAGAGAGAAACTTCCAGATGACCCTGGTCACCCTACAGAACCCTTTTCCAAATGGAAAATGTATCTCAATTTTTAACCGAATAAAGATGGTCTGAAGGTCGCAGTTTTGTTAAGACTCCTCGTAGGCCCTTTTAAGTAAATAAGTCTTTTCAGACTCTTAGAGCCATCATCTCACCTATAATTGCCAGATAGAATATACGATATAACATTAGGCAATACTTACGTGAAATTAAAAGATACTTACTCCTTGGAAGAAAAGTTATGACCAACCTAGATAGCATATTCAAAAGCAGAGACATTACTTTGCCGACTAAGGTCCATCTAGTCAAGGCTATGGTTTTTCCAGTAGTCATGTATGGATGTGAAAGTTGGACTGTGAAGAAAGCTGAGCGCCGAAGAATTGATGCTTTTGAACTGTGGTGTTGGAGAAGACTCTTGAGAGTCCCTTGGACTGCAAGGAGATCCAACCAGTCCATTCTGAAGGATATCAGCCCTGGGATTTCTTTGGAAGGAATGATGCTAAAGCTGAAACTCCAGTACTTTGGCCACCTCATGTGAAGAGTTGACTCATTGGAAAAGACTGATGCTGGCAGGGATTGGGGGCAGGAGGAGAAGGGGACGACTGAGGATGAGATAGCTGGATGGCATCACTGACTCGATGGACGTGGGTTTGGGTGAACTGCAGGAGTTGGTGATGGACAGGGAGGCCTGGCGTGCTGCAGTTCATAGGGTCACAAAGTGTTGGACACGACTGAGTAACTGAACTGAACACTAGCACTTCATTTATTGTTTATCTGAAAATCTAATTTACCTAGACCTGTATTTTATTTGCTAAACTTGGCAACCTAGCATACCCTGAATCTCAACCCAATATTGAAAGGAGCTGGTTTCAAAGAGATTCTTTATTTTCCCTATCCATGCTTGATTCCTTGAATCCTTGTTAGATCAATACGGGAAGTAAATTCCCTTGAGCAATCAAATCTATTTATTAAAATCCTGTAAACCTTTCTCTAAGATCTTTAAGCAAACATTTGTCCCCAGCACTCCCAAAACATATACAAAATATGTAACTCATTCCCACAAAACAGTCCAAAGTAAAACTAGAACTTGGGCTTTGGGGAAATTGATTGCAAATAAAAACAAACTTTGAAAAAAGCAAGGCATTACTTGTTTTGATTTGTCTCTGAATGATACAGTGAAAGAAAAAGAAACCAAAGAACTGGAATGGTTTTCAGTGACCAAAAAAGGCCTTAACATTCATGGAAAAAATAATCCCAAAACCATGGAATTGTTGGAATTGACTCTTAGTTTGTAAAAGATTCTTTTCTAAATTGAATTTCATAAGAACCAGGTCTTCCCTGGTGGCTCAGACGGTAAAGCGTCTGCTTGCAGTGCAGGAGACCCAGGTTCAATCCCTGGGTTGGGAAGATCCCCTGGAGAAGGAAATGGCAACCCACTCCAGTACTCTTGCCTGGAAAATTTCATGGACTGAGAAGCCTGGTGGGCTACAGTCCATGGGATCGCAAAGAGTTGGACACGACTGAGCAACTTGTTTCAGTTTCAGTTCAGTATGATGTAGAAAAGCAACAGATCATTTTTGAATCTTATAGACCTTAGCTCTGATTGGGATTCAGTACATTTTTATGTGGTTGAATAATTATTTCCATTTGCCCACAGAGAAACTGAGGTTCTGAGAAGTTATGTTAAGTGCTCATGGCCAGAACTAGATCCTATGTGAAAAGCCCAGGACTTGAAGTTGGCAGTCACAGTCTTGATGAAGTGGCTGCAGTATCTTATAGACCTTAGCTCTGATTGGGATTCAGTACATTTTTATGTGGTTGAATAATTATTTCCATTTGCCCACAGAGAAACTGAGGTTCTGAGAAGTTATGTTAAGTGCTCATGGCCAGAACTAGATCCTATGTGAAAAGCCCAGGACTTGAAGTTGGCAGTCACAGTCTTGATGAAGTGGCTGCAGGCTACCACTATCCCATGCAGCCTCTGAAAATTCTGCAACAAATGAAAATCCTTTTTCAAAATCAGCAAACAGCATCGTAGATGAGCGAAATGCTGATTCATGTAGTACTGTTGACACCTATTATGTTATGTGTCAAGCACTAAGTTACATGGTTTTGCCACATTTTCTCACGTTCCAAGGACTATCAGCAACAATTTAGGTGGAATCCACATTTAAGTTTCAGAGCAGTTAAACAAGGGCCAAGCTGTACATTTATTTAGTCATTGGGCACGTATTTACTGAGTACCGGTTAGGTACTAGCCACTGTGGTAAGGTTCTGAGAATGCATTCAAGGCCCTGCGGTCTTTGACTTGAGAGCATAGGAGTTGATGGACCTAACATAGTTTATGCACTGAAACTGTGCTACCGTATCACTGCAGAGTTCCTTCAATGATCTATGTGGTTTTATTTTAAACAAATTCTAACAAGCTCAGTTACCTATTTGGCTCTTCTGCAACAGGTTGGAAATGGCAATAAGGAAGACCCTCTTCCAGCCCTAAGAAGCCGCAGCTGACAATCTGCCGGCGGTGGGACACAGTGGACACATCAATTGCCTGTGAGTTTGAAGTTATCTAATATATTGGCCAAACATCCATAAAACCCTGTACATTATTGCAATGTAAGCCGTGAGACTGTCGCTGGTTTTTGATGTGTTCATTTTTAAAATTTGATTTAGTTGTGCTGGGTCTTCGTTGCTGCCCTCAGGCTGGTTTTTAGCTGCAGCGTGCAGAGGCTACTCTCTAGGTGCGGGGCGTGGGCTTCTCGTTGCGGTGGCTTCTCTCGTTTCAGAGCCCAGGCTCTAGACACGCAGGTTCAGCAGTTGTGTGGCTCCCCAGCTTTGTTGCCCTGCAGCGTGTGGCATCTCCCCAGGCCAGGGATTGAACCCGTGTCCTCTGCACTGGCAGGCAGACTCTTTACCACTGCTCTATCAGGGAAGTCCTTGATGTATTCATTTAGTTGGTGTTTTCAATCTATGACCCAGATCTATATGCTCACTAACCTACTGCATAAAATAATGCACTTTAGAAAAATATATCGAAGTAATACATAATTAAGACAATTATTTGGAAAGTCTTCCTATATAGAGTGTCTTGGTCTACACTGGCGTTAAACAAGATAGTAGTATTTCAGGACACTAAAAACCAGCTACATGTGTAAAGCAGTGAAAGTTGTCGATTTCTACTTTCATTTTAAGGCATGGATCATTCTGCACATTTTATTGTCGATACCATCCTTGGCAACTTCTGCATTACATGCTAGCATAGGTTGAAAAATCTAAGAACAAATAAATCCAAAATAAATCCAAACAACAGAGACTGAGCAGCCAGAAAAATCCTTAGCAGGCTAGAGGCTCGATTATACCCTAAGGCTCATTGTTCAGAGAGCTGCAGTTCTCCAGCTTTTGTAAAAAAAAAAAATCTGGATGTAAATATAAGCAAAATTTACCATGATGGTATTCGAGTCAGTATGAATATGGAGATACTACTTACTCTGTTTGCATTTTCCCTTGATCTCTTCCTTATTCAAAACGTATCTGTCAATAAAATGAGAAAACACATTTTCAGAATTTATGAAATTATAATCCACAAATACCACCACAAAGCATTCACTGTTGTTTTGCAAGAGAATGAAGCATAAATCAGGATCATCTGGTTAGGGGCATTGGACAATTGCTTTTACTAAAACTTTACCTTGCTGTATGGAGTTGATTGCGAAAGGAGTTTCGTCTCCTTTGTTTTCATTTTTCTCTGTTGTGGAAACAGCATGTCAGTTTTCGTTTGAGGAATCATCTTGCTTTGTAGTTGAAGGAGACTAAAAGCCCACCACCTGCCTAGCTCCTCCCCTCCCGGTAAGTGACTGATCTCACAAACCAGCATGCTTTATCCTCCTTGGATGTAGGAAGGGACAGGTGACCTTATTAATATAGTGAAACTTGATCCCAGAGTTTTTCTAGAATTATCAGGAAGGAAAGGTTTTGTTTCTATTGGTATTGCCAAGTTCTAAAGTAAGCTGTTTTGCTACACAGGGAGACACTGTATGAAAGTAAAATCAACCTAAAGGAAAGCAAATCAGAAGATGAAGAGTGTCTTGATAACACTGTTTCAGCACCTTGGTCAAGCCATACCTGAAGATGTTTTTCCCCTCAGACTCTTCATTTCTGTTAATTAATAAATTCCCTTTTAAAATGTTACACTGGAATTTTATCATTTAGAATCAAACTAAATCCAGTAGTAAACAAAATATAAACCAGTGAGAGTGACATTATAGGAAAATCCATGATTCTGTTTTAAAAAAAGCATATTCTTTGATCCCTTAATTGCAATTACTTTAATTAATTAAATAATTTATTAACTATTTGTGTCACTGACTTCAGAGCACTGTGAGATGTCTGTGAGGAAGAGTCATTATTTGTCTTTTACACATATTTAATTAAATTAAGGAGTTTGCTATACCTAAGAATGTCTTATGGCCTAGCATCATAGACAAGTATTTAGTCACCTCCATTCATGAGAAATTCCAGAAGAAAATACAACAGAATACTAAGCCTAATGGATGATAGCTTCTTGAAGAACATACTATGGAACTCAAAAGCAAGAAGTACTTGAATTACTTGATTTAAGGTGGCCTACCCATGTGGGTGGGCTTCCCTGGGGGCTCAGACAGCAGAGAATCCACCGGCAATGCGAGAGACCTGGGTTCGATCCCTGGGTTGGGAAGACCCCCTGGAGGAGGGCATGATAACTCACTCCAGTATTCCTGCCTGGAGATCCCCATGGTCAGAGGAGCCTGGCGGGCTAAGCAGCAGCAGCACCCATGTGAGCGTCACAGATGAAGAGACAAGTTGCCTTATTTTAGCTTCAGATGCTCATGGTCAGCTAGTGTAAAGGTTACATCATGGAAAAGATGCTATTTCAATAGTGGCTGAAATGGGCTGTGAGTACTGTGGTCAGTCTTTGCATTGAGAGTATTATTAGCCACAGGATTGCTGTACTAGTGATGTTGCTGCTGCTGCTGCTAAGTCACTTCAGTCTTGTCTGACTCTGTGTGACCCCATAGACGGCAGCCCACCAGGCTCCCCCATCCCTGGGATTCTCCAGGCAAGAATACTGGAGTGGGTTGCCATTTCCTTCTCCAGTGCATGAAAGAGAAAAGTGAAAGTGAAGTCGCTCAGTCTGTCCGACTGTTAGCGACCCCATGGACTGCAGCCCACCAGGCTACTCCGTCCATTGGATTTTCCAGGCAAGAGTACTGGGGTGGGGTGCCATTGCCTTCCCCGACTAGTGATGTTAGGGCAATAAATATTTATACCCTTCCAAAGGGTTGTATTCAGTTTTCCTGCCAAAGAACTTGTCCTTCAGGGTTAAGAAGGACGTTGTAACTGCATTCACTGCCATCTGGCCCAGATAGCTGTGGCTCTCGAGTGCTTTCCTCTCTGGGCAGGGAAACACAGTTTCTCTAGCAAGTTAACAGGTCACCTTTGTCTTAGATGGGGCTCTCTTCTGAATTCCAGTCAGAAGTTATTTTTGATGATCACAGGCACCCTTTTCAGGGATTTCTTTTTTCATAGTTTCTGACTTTCAACCCACCAAAATCACTGTGTGTCTGTGCATGTTTACATGAAAAGCAACTAGTTACTTTAATTTTTTAATTAAAACTTTATCTTTTATTTTTAATAAAAATTGTATATATTTAGGGTATACACCATGATTACTTGATATACATGTACAGTGAAGTTGATATTATAGTCAAGCTAGTTAACATACTTCCTTGCACAGTTACCAACTTTGTGTGTATGCGGTGAGTGCATCTGGAATCTATTCTCTTAGTATATATCTAGTAGTAAATAAATACAGTATTGTTGAGGATAGTCATCATGGCAAGCGGCTGCCTTTAAACGTGTGAGTGACTCTGTCATATGCCAGATTGGATCCCTGATGAACTTCTGGAAGGAAAGGAATTTCACAGAACTGGAGACAGGTGAACTGCAGTGAGGGATAAGGACACAGCTAGACGACCTACCCAACGAATCAATGAAAGGGTTATGTCTTCCCTTCGGTCAAAGCCAGAGGGAAAATACTCTGATATATTCTATTAGTTTCTGTTGCATTTAATAAGATGGGCTCATGTTGTGGTGAAGGGCATGGGTTCTGTAGTTAGAGATCTGGTTTTAAACCCAAGCTGAGCAACTTACTAGTTATAGGACCTCAGGTCACTTTCTGAACCTAACCTCTCTGGGCTTTGGTTTTCTTATTTGTAAAATGGGAAGGCGACAGCTGAGAGGTCGATGTTTGATGATATTGGTGAAGGGCTAAGTGCCCCGGGGGCACTCGATAGCTCCCTGTTAGGCTCTGACCTTCCCTGAAAGTGGCCGGAGAAGGTAACCCCTTGCTCGAGTTGTCACTATCTGTCTTGTCTGTTAATTCAGCTCCTCAGTGGCAGTTGAAGAGAGACATGAAAACCTTGGCACAGTTTTTACTGAAGTCTGGACTAGGAATTTGGATCGTGACAGACATCTAAGTTCTAACTTAGAATGAAGTGACCAGCTCACTGGATTCTCACTTCTCTGACATTTTGAGAGCGAGCCCAGCCTGAGGGTTTGGATTCACTTCCTGAATCCTGCCACATCCCTACACAATAGGCTTAAGCATGGGTGTTTCCAATCCCTTTGATAATAAAACTTGTGTCCATCTAGAGGACCAGACCTGCCATCACTGAGATAGAAAGAAGGACTCTGAGAGATTTCCTGTGCTTGCTTATTCACTCAGAAATCGAGTTGGGAGGTCTGGAGGCTCCTTGGAATTGGATCTCTTCCCTCTGGGAGAACTGGACTCAAAACTTTTCAGAAAATGAATAAATGTGTTTTTGTTGTTCAGTCTCAATGATCTGGTAAATCTAACACTATCTTTGCCAAGAAAGAATATATACACAACTTGTGATCTCTGCTGATTTTTCCTTCTTTGTATGTAATCTAATTTTAATTTTCTGAGCCCAACTTTTCACTTACCTATAATCCACAGCAGAAGGTCTTTCAAAAGCAATCTCAGTTTTGCTGAATTCATCAGGGACTGTGGAGACTTTGTTCTGCCTTTATTCATCTAGTGAGATGCCATTTGTTAAAGCCTTTTTAAAAGATTTCAGTTATCTTAACCCTCTCTAGTAGTTTACATATTTACCAAGGATGCGCTTTAAAACTCCACAGTAGGGAAGCACAGGCAAAAGTCAGTGTTTGTCAAACACAGACAGAAGTCTAGAATATAATGTATTAATAATAATTTCTATGTACTATGAACCTCCATCAGTCAGATTCAGTTCAGTTACTCAGTCACATCTGACTCTTTGAGACTCCATGGACTGCAGCACACCAGGCTTCCCTGTCCATCACTAACTCCCAGAGCTTGCTCAAACTCATGTGCATTGAGTCGGGATGCCATCCAACTATCTCCATCACAGGTTCAGTAATGATAAGGTAATGCCAAGCTCATCTCACCTACATGAGTACCCACTCTCCTTCCATTGTCACATTGTGTTGAAGTAAGCCCTAGAATAACATAGGATTTTATTGATAAAGTTTATACCCCAATTCCCTGGTGGCTCAGACAGTAAAGAATTCACCTGCAATGCAGGCGATGTAAAAGACCCGAGCTTAATCCTGGGTCAGGAAGATCCCCTGGAGTAGGAAGTGGCAACCCACTCCAGTATTCTTGCCTGGAGAATTCCATGGACAGAGGAGCCTGGTGGGGTTGCAAAGAGTCAGACACGACTGAATGACTACCATTCACTTCATGTTTTTCTTTCTGAAAGATCTCTTATTTTTTAACACATCATTTATGCCATAATCACACCTAAAAAAATAAACCGTCATTCCTTTGCATCATAATCGACAAGTTAGAGTACAGATTCTACCAAACTCATCACACTTTTAGCTGCATAAACCTGTAGCTTCTTTTCCTAGGTTGATCTCTAGAGCTACTTGTCAGTAACTGTGGCCACCAGGGGATGGTCACTCTGTGCCTACAAAGAATACTGGGCCACCACGTGATCCACTTCTCAGGACGTGGGGCATTCCCCGGGGGCTTTGTGTGCCAAGCAAGGTCCAGGAGAGCTGCCAGCTCTGAGAAGCAGGGGAGGGGTGGGTCTGGACATGCGCATGCATTCATGAGATGTAGAGCCAGTGGTAGTAGTTAAGAGAGGCAATCAGAGAAGGCTTCTTTTCATCCACTAGTGAGCTGGGTGATGCAAAGGTGTGGGCAGGGACACTCTCTGTATAGATGGAGAGATGGCATCCCTTAGACTTGTCTCCACACAATCACCCCACCTCCCACTCCACATATGGTACAACCCTGCCGGTGGGATGTGCAAGAGAAAGGCGGGAATTAGTGTCTATCATTCCAGAATGTCCTTTGCAGTCAACCCCTGGGGATGGGGTTGTGGAAAGCAAGGATAAAACCCTGCTGGTACGGGAGGGACCTGTTCTCTCACTAACAGCCGCTCTCCAGCCCCTCTCTCTCCAGATGTGCTGACAGGGGGGCGCATCCCAGTGAGGTCCCTGTGCACGTCTGTCTGCTGGCAATGATGCAGGTACCAGAACTAGGGGGCTGGAGGCTGCGCTGTGCAATGCCCCCCGTCCACAGGCGCCTTCTGGGAGAGGGTGGCAACTTCCTAGCAACCTTAGGTGGAAATGCAGAGAGACGGGGTACAGGGACCCTGCCACCAGTGTCCCCTCTAGGCTGTGTGCAGGACGTGTCCAGAGCGGGTCAGCACCTGGGATGTCTGGGCTGGTCCAGAGCTTGGCCTGGAGAAGAGCGAGAGAAATGCCTTGGGATCGGGTATGTTGCTTACAGCGCTTGGGGACGGGGTTTTCCTTACTCCCTCTGTGACAAAGTTATGTGGCTCCACCACAGTCACACCAAGGAGCAGAGGGACCCCAGCCCACCTCTCCATCCTCATTGCTGGGCACCCGCCCCCATCCTCTACAAACCAGCCATGAGCAGCTTATACCGCTTCCTCAGAAATACCTCGCTCTCTTGATTGCTGATCTTCATGCTTTGTCCTGTTTGGCACACTCGTTCTCTCCCCAAGTCGCCTTCCCTCTCCTCCCTCCAGTCTCAGCTCAAAGGCCCTTCGCTCTGGCAAGCCCCTTGTCCACCCCAGTGGGTGAGAAGCTGCTGCTACAGGCTCCTACACTGTCTGGTATTTCCCTCATTCTACCTCATTTGGAGGGGGAGGCTGGAAAGCGGGTATTAGAGAGAGGGTGTGTCCCTTCCATCCCGGAACAAGCGAGTGCTTGTTTATGTGTATATTTTCCATGTTTGACTGTTAACACCTTGAAAGGCAGGGCCCACCCCTCTCTTGCTCACCCCTTTAATCCCAGTGCTTCCACAGTGCCTGACACAGCTAGGTCCTTATTGAATGAATGATTTCAGTTTATAAATACTCAAGGAATAGACTTGAGCCAGTTTTTTTAGCTTTCTAAAATGCTTTAATTCTTTTCTTAAATCTGACCCTTTGTGACTCCCATGGACTATACAGTCCATGGAATTCTCCAGGCCAGAGTATTAGAGTGGGTAGCCTTTACCTTCTCCAGGGGATCACCCCAACCCAGGGACCAAACCCAGGTCTCCCACATTGCAGGTGGATTCTTTACCAGCTGAGCCACAAGGGAAGCCCAAGATTACTGGAGTAGGTAGCCTATCCCTTCTCCAGGGGATCTTCCCATCCCAGGGATTGAACTGGGGTCTCCTGCATTGCAGGTGGATAACTTTACCAACTGAGCTATCAGGGAAGCCCAACTCAAGGAATAGATTTGAGCCAATTTTTTGTTTAGCTTTCTAAAATTCTTTAATTCTTTTCTTAAATTGGAGCATAATTGCCTTACAATATTGTACAGGGATGTGAATCAGCTATATATATATATATATATACACACACATATATCCCCTCTCGCTTGGTCCTCCCTCTCACCCACCTGCCATTCTACTCCTCTAGGTTATCGCAGAGCACCGAGCTGAGCTGCCTGGAGCCAAAATTTTGGGCAAGCTCGAAAACATCAAAAGGGGACCTAACGAATTAGGGATGGGATCGTCAGTTGATTACAAAACACTTTGCTGATGGCGAGGGGAGTAAGGGCAGAGGAGAGGAGGCAGTGGGCCATCTGCGTTCTCTGCTGAAAGCCCATGCTCAGTCATGACCAGTGGCTCCAACACAGGACGAGGCCACACCTGTCCCTGATGCCCTGGGGGCTGTCTCAGGTCCCTGGGGGGCCGGGAGAGTCATCTGACCTCTTAGAGCCCAGGACCTGGGAGCCTTAGCTGATGGCCACCAGCAGCTGCTGGAGTGGACCCTGGCAGCATGAAGAGGCTGTTCTAAGGGCTGCTAGCCCAACCTCTCCTTTAAGTCATTTTTAGTTGATGATGCAGACCCTGCAGGAGGAGTTGATGCCCAGTGGAGCTCAGGCTATGGCTAAGCCATTCTCAGAGAACAACCAGACGTTTCTTTTTGTGTTTTGCTCCGACATCTGATTTTCTGAAGCTTCCATCCATTGGCCCTCATTCTGGAGAAACTCACAGGGACTTAATCTCCCCTCAGGTAATGGACCATGAAATATTTAAAGAGAACTATAAGCTTGTGGTCATGATGCCTTTATCTGTAATGTAATTGAGGCATCACCTTGTAATGTAATTGAGGCATCATCTAATCTAAAAGGGAAATGGGAATTAATTATTTTGAAGGAGAAATGGTTTTTTTTTTTTCTAATTGTGTGGTGATTATTCTTTATGGGGAATATATTTATAAAAATTATCTAAAGTAGATAAACCCTGCTAAAAAGATCCCATTTATCTATCACTTTTAACTTACTTTTCCATTCCTAAATACTGCTTCCAGGGACAATTACCACATCTGGCAAATGGGCATCATAAATGTACTTCAAAGACAATCCCAACTTAAAAACTTTCCTATAAAAGACACCCAGCTGACCTTATCGATGGTCTGAAAAAAGAAGTCACCCGAATTCTCGGATATTTTGCTATAGAATAGAACCTTGGGCTCAGTGCCCCATTAATGTATTAATTTGTGTTCATCTGATTGTGATAATGGATTAAGGTTTGCTCTGGTGATGTCTTCATTTTCAAATTGTTGTCTGCTGAATTCATAGACTGGCTTATTCACCGGTTATAAACAACCAACTCTGTTGCTTTGTTTAGTTCCTAAATCACTTCCCTATTTTTAGATCATTACCATATTTGAGAATAATAGATAACCTTTGATTTCTTGTGCATGTGGCTGCCTGAGATGCCAGCACTTAAGGTTAATGTAGCTAAATTTCATTCATGGAATAGAAGTGTGGGGCTGTTTGTATGTGTGGACATCTATTTCAGTGGAGTTTTTTTTCTAAGAACAGATCCCATCTGATAACTTTAGCCCAAGTTAATTGACCTCTGCTGGAAGCTGCTGTCCCTCTCAGTGAGTGGCTCTGTGGCAACATCCCCTCTGCCCACTAGCCTGGGCCCTGTAACTCGAAGCTACCTCCAGTTGGTTAAGTTGGTGCCTGATCTCCATGCCCTTACAAGTGCAGCCACCATACCTTTCTTATTTAATGCCATCTCAAGTCCGTTTGCCAGGAAAAATGACTGACTCATGGAAAAAGAGCTTGTATTAAAAGTAGAGGAGAAAGCAATGAATTTATCCAAATACCTAAATCACGTGAAATGGATATTTGTATCCCAAACTGTGTTCCATGCATTGAGAACCTAATGACTGGTGGGACTGACACATATCCTACCCGCATATATTTCTCAGCGGAACATTTTCTTATTCTGAAATAGCCAAGTTATCCTTGGGAGACGGCTTCTTTTATTTTCCCCAAATATACCTTTGGGATAAAACATGGGTTCTCGCATTGAAATATGTGTACTATCATGTAGGAAATGAATCACCAGTCTGTGTTCGATGCAGGATGCAGGATGCTTGGGGCTGGTGTATGGGGATGATCCGGAGGGATGATGGGGGGTGGGAGGAGGGAGGGGGGTTCATGTTTGGGAGTTCGTGTACACCCGTGGTGGATTCATGTCAGTGTATGCCGAAACCAGTAGAGTACTGTAAAGTAAAAGAAAAGAAAAGAAAAAAAAAAAACATGGGTTCTCGGTGTCTCTAGGGGACACTTGGCCATGTCTGAAGACATTTTTGATTGTCACTACTGGTGACAATTGGCTACTGGTATCTAGTGGGTAGAGTCAGGGTTGCTGCTAAATATCCCACAATACACAGGACAGCCCCCCCACCCCCACCACCAACACAGAATGAGCAGGCCCCGAATGTCAATAGCCTCAGACAACTTGAGACACCTTGAGCTGGAGAATTTATTTCTAATTGATTTAAAATTTATCCCAATTGTCTTTAACTTTATTGTTTTAAATTGTTTTCTGGAGTCCAAGAATGACTAAAGTTAGTACAGAACTTCTGCTTATCAGAATCCCCTACACTGCATCCAAGATTAACTCACATGACAAGAGTAACACATATAATACATATTGCTAGTATATTCCTAGGAATGTATATTCCTGGGTGAGACTGTGTCTCCATGTCTTTTCTATGCTTAATGAGAAGAGACTGAAAAGGAATTACTTTTTCTATGGCTGCTATACCACAAACTTAGTGTCTTAAAGCAGCACAAATTTATCTTACAAACTGTAGGTCAGAACTGTGGGCTAATGTCAGGGAGTTGGCAGAGCTGTGTTCCTCCTTGAGGCTCTAGGGGAAATCCATTTCCTTGCTCTTTCTGGCTTTTTTAGGCTTCCCACATTCCTTTGCTTGTGGCCCCGTTTCTTCACTGCAAAGCCATTAATGTTGCATCTCTCTGACCAGGCTTCTGTGGTCACATCTCCCTGATCACAGCCAGGAAATGTCCTCTATCTTTAAGGACTATTGTGATGACATTGGGCCCACACGTATAATCCAGAATAGTTTTCTAATCTCAAGATTCCCAACTTTTACTATATCTAGAGTTCCTTTCACCTTGTAAGGTGACACACATATGCACAGGTTCCAGGGATGAGGATATAGACATATTTGAGAGTTAATATTCTGCCCATCACGGAATAATAACTAATTTTGGCATCACCTAATTTCCACTGAGCTATTGATGTCCTACAAATTGGGGACAGGCTAAAGCATACACACTTGGGAAGAAGGTTATCAGTCATCATAGAATTGTCCTGTGAACAGCTCGACTGCAAGGTTGTAGCTGGAGTGATTTTGCCTCCAACAGAAATGGATGTTTCATTTGTCATCCATTCTGGAAAAAAGTCACTGCTAAATGAGGCTCAGAATAGGGTGAGGAAAACACTTTCTTCTTTCTCTGGGCCTGGGCTCCCTTTGACCTACACCTGGAGATGTGGTGGAGGTACCTGGAGCACAGACAGCTGTTGAATAAACCCTTGGGGCTGAGCAATTGGCCTGATGGAGAGGAGAGGACATGCCATAAACTTGGTTTATCACGACCTTAAAGGAGCGGGGGACTGTGCAGTATCTTTGAATTGCTTTTAGAATAAATTTAGTATCATCATTTTTTTTTTTTTCAAAAGTAGCTTGTGTCTGCTAGGCTATAAAAAGTGAAGGGGAAGAGTTTCTATTCTACTTGAGGATGGCTCTCCTTAGGGAAGGAGAAGCAGTTCTCAGAATCCAGAATTAAATGCCTGGTGAAGGGAGGATCTGGGAAACACACAAAATACTGAGATACTCAGGAACTGTTAGTAGAGAGAAAACCTATGCTAACCTAAACATGTAGATGGAATGTTTATGTCCTCCCCCACCCCAAATCCCTGTTGAAACCCTAAGCCCCACGGTGAAAGTATTAGGAGGACGGGGCCTGTGGGAGATGATTAGGTCATAGGAGCAGAGCCCTGTGAATGGGATTAGTGCCCTTATAAGGAAAGGTCCAGAGAGCACCTTGCTCTTTCCCACCCTGTGAGGACACAGTTAAAAGGCAAAGCAGGCAGGTGCCTTGACCTTAGATTTCCAGACTCCAGACCTGTGAGAAATAAATTTCTTTTGTTTCGAAGCCACCCAGTCCACAGTATTCTGTTAGAGCATCCTGAACTTGAATGGATTAAGACAACCTGGAAAAGGTTGCATATCAAAAGGACTAGGGGTTCCAACTGTTGTGATTTATGTATGAAAGGGAAATGTGACCTCCTGGGTGCCAAAGTCTGGGATATTTGGGCTAAGTGCTAAAATATGGACTTCCCTGGTGGCTCAGATGGTAAAGAGTCTGCTTGCAGTATGGAAGACCCAGGTTTGATCTCCATGTTGGTAAGATCCCCTGGAGAAGGAAATGGCAATCCATGCCAGTATTCTTGCCTGGAAAATCCCATGAACTGAGGAACCTGGCAGGATACAGTCCATACGCTTTATAAGAAACAGTATAAGTGTAAGATTGGAAAGCATTTGGTAATAAACATGGCATTTTACATTGGCATAAAACTCTCTTAAATCACAAGGTTTTCCACTGTGATTCGGTGAGGGTGTCATTAAGTTTTTCCTTTGAAAGTATTGAGTAGGATGGGTCTTCTGGAAAGAACCTTGGATGGCTCATGAGGAGACAGGATTTTGTGTCTCCTGTTTTCACTCTGCAAACTGTCCCTGAGTAAGCTCTTCAGGGAGCTCGGCTGGGTGCTGTGATGACCTAGGTAAGTGGGAGGGAGACTCAAGAGGGAGGAGATATATACATACATGTAGCTGATTCACACTGTCGTATTGCTATAACTGACAAAACATTGTAAAGCAGTTATGTGTATGTGTGTGTATGTGCACATGCGCTAAGTCATCAGACTCTCTGTGACGCTATGAACTATAGCCCGCCAGACTCCTCTGTCATGGAATTTTATAGGCAAGAATATTGGAGAAAGCTGCCATTTCCTACTCCAGAGGATCTTCCCAACCCAGAGACTGAACCCGTGTCTCTTGCATCTCTTGAACTGGCAGGCAGATTCTTTACCACTGCATCACTTGGAAGCCAGCAAAAGCAATTATACTCCAATTTTTAAAAAAAAGGAAAAAAAACCAGAATAAGATGACCATTTATATAAATACATTTTCTTTCAGTTCCAATTGGTTCCTGCTATGTCTGCACAATACAAAGTACATTAGAAGTAAATTTCACCCCTGGGCTTTGTCAGGTAGAATCAAAGGAAACGGTTTCTGGGCTTTACATCAGACAAAGGTTTGGGCAAAATGAGGCATGGCGTGGGCTCTGATCTTTAAGCTTTCCCTTTGCTGTGTTTTCTTTTCAAGCTTCTTATATTCATGTATCTTGTATCTGGTTCTACAGAGGGAATGTAGCCATTCCCTTGGCTGGGACCCCCATTAGCTCTCCAGCTCTCCCCCTTATTCGCCAAAGGAAAGGCTGAGGTTGTGTGCTAAAACATTTCTTAATTGCAGTTTCCTCCCGGGAGCCACAGCAGCTGCCTTTCTCTAATACACACGTCCTTTAAGCTTCAGCATTCGGGTGATGACAGAAATATACTGGTTTACGAGTGCCAACACCCAAGGCCACCATAGGGATGGAGAATTCACCTGCCAGAGCATTTGACACTTGCGTCAGGAAAAGGCAACAGCTGAGAAAAGCCCTGTGAGAAACAGTTTCTCATGTATGTGGGAAAGGCTGTCCAGAACTGTAAATCAGTTGGATGTCCGTTTCTTCCAGTGAACTCTCCTGAGGGTGGAAGAGACGGGGAGTCCATTCAGCTCAATGGGTGCTTGTGTACAGCATGATAGCACAACAGGGGGATGAAGGAATCATTTTGCATCATGAGATGAAAGCCTTTGATTCCTCGTCCTTAGAAGCTTGGCTAAGACTGGAAGACCAATTGCTTCCAGATGGAAATGTTTGGGTACAGTCCTCTCTATTTTTAATAGGAGAGGTCGTAAGCTTTGAGCCTGTCAAAGGAGACCAGCGCTTTCATTTGGCCAATCATGACAATGGTATTCAGATGTCCTACCCTTAGCTCTGTGTCCTTGAGGTCTAATCTTGGGTAGCTTTCCTTTCATTTGGAATGGTGTCCAGATGCCTTTAGATGCTAACAAGAAATAGGCCACCCAGTTTATGGTAGTTTTGTTTTAGCAGCCTGAATGAACTAGGACACTCTCTCTTGACTTCTGGGACATTAAACTTTACAGGTATTTATTCCACATCTTTGACATGTCTTGATGGTTCCTTGCCCTGTCCCTTAGAGGTCAGTTCCTCCAAAGCTGACCAGACTTCATATATTCTTCCTGGTCAGTCTCGCTCATTTTTATATTTTCTGTAATATCTCTATGGTGATGATTCCTGATTCTCCATTTAAGTTTGGACCATGCTTTTAACTTTCAGAGTAACCGAACAACAAGGACATTTGCCATCTGCCTCTGCAAAGATTGAACCCTGTGCTGCTGTAGCTGCTGACATTCAACACTCCCTGAGGGGAACGCAGGGTGGAGAGTGAGGCACTCTGTACTCCAGGGAAACTGGTGGAACAGGTCTTTGGATAGTGAGATATCTTCAGGAACTGATTTCATGATACAAATCCTTGTATCTTGTCATATCTAGATAAGCCCTAAACCCCTTCATGGTGACATCATCGCCTCATGACTAGCAGAAAACCTTTTGTAAAATGAATGCTTGATTGCCCTGAACTCCCCCTTCACCAAAATCTTACATATTGACCTTCCCCTACTGCCTCTCTGTAGCAGCTTCTCGGAGCTCTCTGAGGTGCTGTCTCCCGGGCTGTAGTCCTCATTTTGCCCCAAATAAAACTTAACTCAAAGCTCTCATGTCGTGCATCTTTCTAGCTGACACCTTCTAAAATACACCAATACCTGGTCACCCAGTTTCTGCCTGCGCTGGAGGTTGTTGTTTGTCACTGGTATTTATAGACTGTGCAAAATGGCTTTTTACATTTTTTTTTTTAATAGAGAAAAGAAAGAAATACTGAACCAGGAAAAGTTTGGGGAAAATCCTAGAATATATAAACAGAAGTAGAAAGAAACGGAGCACTTTGCAAGAAAGAAATCATGTAAGCAGGTTAGAAAAGGGGGCTGAACTATTCACCTCCTGTAGTACCCATTAAAAAGGGAGGCTCAATAGCTGCAGCTGTTTCGGTTTTGCCAATTTCACCCTCTAGATTAGACACGTGCCTGCCATATACTCTAATGGGAACCGTATGTGTGCAGTCCACGGCAGTCCTTACTGCTAAGGAAGTGAAGTGCTGAGTCCCGCCAACCACCCACATCTGCGGCTTCACAAGCCACAAGAAAATGAAAAACAAACACGCCACTGGCGTACCCGGAAGCCGTGGAAGTTTGGCAAAACCAACCAGAAAGGAAAAGAGAAATGGAGTGTGGAGACTGTGCTGGTGGGAAGCGGGAGCATTACAGAAGGTCAGGTCGTAACATTTCAGTCTTTGGGGGCACTTGGCTCTTTGTCGCTGGGATCTTTGGTTAAAATTTTGGAGACTGTTTCTAAGACTCGAGGATCTGATAATGAAACACAAAATACATGGGCAATAATGATAGCTTTCAGGTCATTGTTTTGATCAAATGCTTGTTTGAGTTCCCAGGAGTTGTTAGCTAAGACATGGCAGGCCTTCCCATAGTACCAGGTTTGAATTTTAAAGAAAAAAAGCTCTTTCCATAAGTACAGACAAGGATAGTCGCTGTAGCATTCTTTAGCCTGTCTCTGAATTGGGTAGAAGTCAGTGGTCAGAATAGTGGACTTGCTGAGTAGATTATAAAACTTTTGTACAATGAAATCTGTAGAACTTGAGGGGGTAGGCACTGGTATGAACCTCTTCCCAAGACGTTGCTAAGTGAAAAAAGAAAAGCTGCAGAAAATTAGGTGTGTAGGCTTTTGTTCACCTGACTGAGGATTCTCTTAAAAACACAGTTTCTTTAAAAGCTTAGTATGTTTGGGCTCTGTTAGATGTCAGTAAGTTTTAATAAAGACAAACTAGTTATCTTAAGTCGGTGCCACTGACTTTAGATACTGGTGAGTGGGCCCCAGATATTAACCTACTGGAGTGATGTTCTTACACCCAGGTGCATTGTCTTTCCACCTCTGTGTTCTGGGTCCTTGTCGGTTTTCATTCTCAGCTGTCCAATATCTAATATCTCTCCAGTTTGGCCTCTGTCTCAAGATGGGTCAGAAGTCCCATCTCACCTCCCCCTTCTCCCTAATCTGCAATCCAATGACTGGTTCTTTTCCTTGGGGTTGACTGTCTCTTTTTAAAATAGTCACAGTAAGTTCACAGGTCGAGGCGTGTTTAAAAGAAGCCTGAGGGAGAAAGTCGTTGATTCCTCCTGCTATCTGATCTCCCGTCCCACTTTTAGCTTCAATTCCACCTTTATCCTGGCTGGGGCAGATAACTTAGGATCTCTAACCCAGCAAGTAAAATGCAAACAGAATTGAAAACACCTCCAATTACTTGTAGGTAGAAAGGGTCTGTCTTTGCAAGGTTTTATGTTCTTCCCTCTGTGTCCAGTAAGGTGAGCATGCGTGTAAGTTCTTTGTAAAGGAAGTTTGTTTCTTGCTGGAGCTTAGTGAGGAGTAACTTGATCAATCCCTATGTTCTAGAGCTTTTCTGCAAAATTTCCCAATAGTCCAGCCTTCTTAGGCATGCGCTCTGTATCCCCAGGTGCAGTAGGTCAATCACCTCTTAACAAACACTTCCAACTTCTTAGCTTAGTTAGGATAGAGGTCTCCTAGCGCTGCTCTGCAAATTCCCTGTTGTGGACTCTTATTTATTAATAACCCTAATTTCTAGGCACTGGTGTCTGTATTGCATGTAACTTTCAGTCTCAAGTGACAGAAACCTAGCTTAATATATTTTGAAATAATTGCTCTTTCACTTTTGAAACAGGGTAGTTTTTCTAGAAGTGCAGCTGGTTTCCATGAAAAACTTGGTAGGTTTGGGGTTAACCTACTGGAGTGATGCTCTTACACCCAAGCGCATTGTCTTTCCACCTCCGTGTTCTGGGTCCTTGTCGGTTTTCATTCTCAGACTTCCTATCTTCACTTTGGGCTATTAGAGATGTATTCTGTCTCTCAGGCTGGTATCCTCAGAAGAAAGAGAAAACTGTTTGTCTGACACCTTAAGCAGTCTTGAAGTTGGCCTCTTGCCTCTAACCGTCCTGACTGGCCTGTGCTCACCCTGAGTAGACAAGTCACTGCGAATTCCAGGTGACGACCAGGTCTCACACTCAGCCCTGGAGACAGGTTTGCTCAGCCGCATTTGAAACACTTTTAAGAAAGGGGGTGGTTTCCTGAGGAAAGTGCTCATATTACTAGAAAAAGAAATCATGGATGCTGGGCATAAAACATAAAAAGCAGCGATGACAGAAATATGATAGGGACAGAAAGCCATTTATAGAAGGAAAGAATGGGTTAGAAAAAGAGAGAGAAATGAAAAATGCTGAGGAGGCTGAGTTTTTGAGAGACGGGGTGTTTTTTGAAAGAGCTGGGAGGAGATGCTAATATTAGAGATGCTTGTTATTTTGCTATGTTATTTTGGGATTTTGGGGAAGATGGTGTTTTTAAGCTTAACTGTACTATGTTTTATGGCTATATAATTTCTTCTCTCTCACTTTTCAAGAAATATAAGCAAAGACTCATACCCTTTGTCAAGGCCTTTTGGGGACATACTTGTGCTGGCTTGTGGACACGATACTATGTTAATTCTGGTCCAGCTTTGGATTACATAAGATACTTGGAAACAATTGCTAAATCTTTATGGAGGATGACTAGACTCAGGATAACATTGAGTACAGAATCTCTGCTTTTAAGCAACAATTTCTCTAAGAGCTCTCCTTTTGTCTTTTATTTTCTTTTTAATTTTTAAATTTTAAATTGGAGGATAATTGCTTTCAATATTGTGTTAGTTTCTGCCATATATCAACATGAATCAGCCATAGGTATACATATGTCCCCTCCCTCTTGAACCTCCCTGCTCCCTCCCAGGCTATCCCATCCCTTTCCTAATAGTCTTCCTTTTTTTTTTTTTTCTTTCCTTAACTAGTAAATTTCCTTTTAATGAGGAATTAAGGGCCATTTGCAGTATTACCTATAGCAACAGTTAGAGGTGAACAGTTAAGGGTGGTCAGCCCTACAGGATGAAAAGGCATTGAAAAACTTTTATTCTGAAACCAATAAGAATTTATTGTCTCTGAAAATAATATAAAGCAGAAGCGCACTTAGCTGCACATGAGAATCATAAGGGAACTTTAAAAAATACCAGTGCAGTGGCCCTTCTCCTGTTTATTTTGACATAACTGTTCTGCGGCAGGCTAGGCATCAGCATTTTTAAGAAGCCCTTTGTGTGTGCTGTGCTTATTCACTCAGTCATGTCCGATTCTTTGCGACCCCATGGACTGTAGCCTGCCAGGTTTCTCTGTCCGTGGAATTTTCTAGCCATGAATACTGGCGTGGGTTGCCATTCCCTATGCCAGAGGATCTTCCTGACCCAGGGATCGAACCTGCGTCTCTTGGGTCTCCTGAATTGGCAGGCGGATTCTTTGCCACTAGCACCTCCTGGGAGCCCTTTGGTGATTCATAGGTGCTCCTGGGCCTGAACTGTTGCTGCAGAGGTCATGCCGTCAGGTTTGCAGATGAGGTTCTCAGTCACATGAACTGCATTTGTTAAGCTCGTGCCCTTTTGTCCAACACCCTCCTGTTAGTGAATGATTTAATTTAGGTTAATAGGATATGGGAATGCCTAACTGGAATGCTTCTCTCAGGAAGTAAGGATGGTGTCCAGTATGCTCTCTGGGTTGGCCCGAGGAAACAGGAGTTGACCTGCAGAATGACCCTGCCTATCACACTCTAACAAAGTGACTAAAAGGGGAACTTCATGAACATTTTCCATGTTGTGCCTGCAGTAAAGGGCAGAGCTGGCCCAGAGTTAAAGGTCAGCATATAAGTATCAAAAACCGCAGCCAAGGCCTCTGAGGTCTACGGAGCCAGTCAAACATTCCAGCAGTGGTCTGACAGCAAAGCTGTCTTGACTTTCTGTACCTGTAGAAAGGAGGACCCAGGCCACTGAGTTCGTATTTAGTATATGTGGCAACAGTAACTCCCATGCAGGGGAGCTGCCAGGGGCTTAGGGGAAAGAGTTGATGAATTAGAAGCTCAGATGTTTCACTTCCTTTCCCTTCACCCGTTCCCTGCCCCACATGGCCCTGTTCCCTGTTTGCTGGCTACCACCCACCCCCATTGCCTTCCCATTTTTATTAGTCCTAGCAGGGGATTTTTGCAGAAACTAAGCCTGTGGCCCGTGATTTGTTCTCTGAGTAACTATTGAAACACCTGTATTTGAATAAACATCAACAACTTTTTTGCACCTAATGTATTCACTTGAAACTGTTCATTTCTTCCTAAAACATTCTAATATGTCATTAGAGTCTGATAGGTAGTGTTGCAGACACCCCTGTGCAGGGGAACAGACTGTCTATTACAAATCTACTGTGTTTAAATGCGCCTTCCCCTGGAAGAGCAGACTATACTTTCTGGTGGCATTTTTTTAGTCCTGTGGGTACTATTTCCTCTAGAATGTTGTTGTTTAGTCCCTGAGTCGTGTCTGACTTCTTTGCGACCCCATGCACTATAGCCCATCAGGCTCCTCTGTCCATGGGATTCTCAGACAAGGATACTGGAGTGAGATGCTATTTCCTTCTCTAGGGCATCTTCCCGACCCAGGGATCAAACCTGCGTCTCCTGCGCTGCAGGCAGATTCTTTACTGCTGAGCCACCAGGGAAGCCCTCCTCTAGAATACCTTCTCTTATTTTGCCTGGTAGTTGACAAGGTGGATCTTTGCCAGGGAGCAGAGTTGAGGTGGGGGTGGCTCTTTTACAAATGCCACAAAAAGGACCAGCTGTTGGACTGCCATTGCAGTCATCAGAATGATCTGTTAGCCGTTCTCTAGTTACTGCTAACGACATTGCTTGTAAATTACTTTATTCTGTGCATTAAGGCTGCAATAAATTTTAAGCTCTTAACAACTTTGCATGGTGCCGTTAACTGAGTCGCTCTAAACACCTATTGATTCGTCTTTGGTCAGTGATGTTCTAGGAAGGGGGAGGCAGATGATTGATCTCGCTGGCAGATGCTGTGATTGTCACTCCTGAGATGGCTTCCCTACCTGCACAGCAGCATCCTGTACATTTAGGTCCGGGTAGCAAATGCCGTATTGACTGTTGTCTGCATTGGTTGTCTTTCACTCCTGGTGAGGTGACTGCATTGCGTTAAGACAAGACAACAAAATGTAATGGCATGTTGAACATGACCTTTTTGATGTTTCTGTCTTCCAGTAAAATGCGTCCTCAGTCATTTGGTAGTTTTCTCTCACAAATAGCCATTGCTGCAGGTGAGGATCACTAGAACTTCCAAACTGAGGGATTGGAATGTGGTGTTTCACTTGTTTTGTAATGAAAAAGGTTTGACAGAGGTGAGCTTCTGCACAACAAAAGTGCTGTAAGAGTCCTTAGAGGGAAGAGAGGAAGCAGAGGGAATGCATTCCCACTCCAGTACTCTTGACTGGAAAATCCCATGGATGGAGGAGCCTGGGAGGCTACAGTCTATGGGGTCTCAAAGAGTGGGACATGAGTGAGCAACTATCACTTTACTTTTCAGTGTAAGTATGGTATGCTGCTAAGTTGCTTCAGTTGTGTCCGACTCTGTGTGACCCCATAGACGGCAGCCCACCAGACTCCCCTGTCCCTGGGATTCTCCAGGCAAGAATATTGGAATGGGTTGCCATTTCCTTCTCCAATGCATGAAAGTGAAGTCGCTCAGTCGTGTCTGACTCTTTGCGACCCCATGGACTGCAGCCTTCCAGGCTCCTCCATCCATGGGATTTTCCAGTCAAGAGTACTGGAGTGGGTTGCCATTGGCTTCTCTGAAGTATGGTATAACCCCATAAAAACATTTCATTTTTTCCTGACATGTTATGTACTTGGCTGTTTTGCTGTTCGTAATATTTATTTTTGCCTATTTACTTATCACCTCTTTAAGTCACTTTAGTTGTTATCTGGGAGTTATAAAAATATTTTAAAGTAGACTGATTTTTACTACCCAATCACTGGGTTATGATTTTGAACCCTCCCTTAGAGAAGATATAGAGGAGATATATATATATATAAATCTATCTATCTATATAAAATTTATATATATATATAAAATCTAGAAGTGATTTTTATGCCAGTCAACTCTGTTGAATGTATTTGTTTGGATCTCTAGTGCTCAGATTATTTTTTCTATTCTTTATGTTCAGTTCAGTTGCTCGGTCATGTCTGACTCTTTGAAACGCCATGGACTGCAGCACACCAGGCCTCCCTGTCCATCACCACCTCCCAGTTTACTCAAACTCATGTCCATTGAGTCAGTGATGCCATCCAACCATCTCATCCTCTGTCATCCCCTTCTCCTTCTGCTTTCAATCTTTCCCAGCATCAGGGTCTTTTCAAATGAGTCAACTCTTCGCATCAGGTGGCCAAAGTATTGGAGTTTCAGCTTCTAATGACTATTTAGGACTGATTTCCTTTAGAATGGGCTGGTTGGATCTCCTTGCAGTCCAAGGGACTCTCAAGAGTCTTCTCCAAGACCACAGTTCAAAAGCATCAATTCTTTGGCACTCAGCTTTCTTTATAGTCCAACTCTCACATCCATATATGACTACTGGAAAGATTATGTAGAAATGTACCAATAATTCATTGAAACCAAAGTCAAACCAGAGTGAGTTGTTTGGGATTTCTTTTTTAGTAATAACAGGTAAAAAAAAAGATGAGTGAAGACCTTCTAGGTAGTATTTCTAGATACGCTTCTCACCTGCTATACATCTCATCAAGGGCTGTCATTATGCGGGACCTTTTCCCCTAGTTCCATCAGAGGTCACTCCCGGTCTTCTTGCTCCCCTGACTTATTCCTTTCAGCAGAGGAGAGGCTTGGCGGATGTGATCTTGAGTGAGTAGATAAGCATGCATCGCTCAGTCCTTTTCCCTTCCTTGGCTTAGGGAACCCTAAGGGCTGGTCTGCTCTTGGCCATGGTGAGGTTGGTGTGTACTGCCTGTGACTCTGGAGAAGGCAGTGGCAACCCACTCCAGTCTTCTTGCCTGGAGAATCCCATGGATGAGGGAGCCTGGTGGGCTGCCGTCTACGGAGTCGCACAGAGTCGGACACGACTGAAGTGACTTGGCAGCAGCAGCAGGCACCTGTGACTCAGTGAGTTAGCAAATGCTGTGGGTGCCCCATCTCTCTTTTTCCAGCCTTCACCTGGACAGGCAGAAGGTTGCTTACTACCAATGCACGCACTCCCTTAGTGTGTGTGCCTGGCCATAGAAACGTGTTTGGCCCATGCACAGAACAAGCTGGAAGTGCGCTAGAGCTGACATCCCTAGAGAGAACTCTCTAATGAGCTGGGTGGAGGTGGCATGTAGATACTGGGGTAAGTGACTCTCAGAGATGAGCTCTGAATGCCCCGCTGGCTTCAGCTCAGGCTGCCCTGGTGACTGGCTTTAGCACACGCTCCTTGCTGGCTTTCCCCCTCCCTGTCCCATTGCCTCACTCTTCTAATACTTGGATTAACTCCCAAATAAACTGTTACCTCTGGTCAAACCCTTGCCTTGGGTCCTGCTTCTAGGCAGATCTAGTCAGGATACATTGTTAGGGGGGGACCCTTGCTGCCTCCAGCCAGAGTTGCCTCCAACAACCCACGTCAAGCTGACATTTGTAGTCTCCTTTGCCTGACTTCTGTTTATCTCAGTTAGTTCAGAACTCAGGAGAGTAAATCGTTTCTATTATTAGGGCTTCTTCTGAAATCCCCATAACTGGTACTTTTCTACTTCTCCTAGTTTCTTCACATTTAAATTTAAAAATATAAAATTAAGCCTTAACAAGCAAACATTAAGTGAATTTGGCTCATAACCCACTCTGTTCCTGCCAAAGACATGGAGGGAAAAAACCAATATTCTGATATATGACAAATATATAACTTCTTTTTTTTTTTTTTTTTACAATGGTACAGTCTCATGACAAGTTTAATATTCTTAGCCTAAAATTTGACAAAAATTGCTTTAGTTGACTGTATTGAATGTTTAATTTTTTTTTCTGTTAGATAACTGTATTTGTCTCATTGTTCTATCTTTATTTGGTGATTTTCTTGGGAAACTGAAAACAGTTACGGTAGCATATGGCTCTTTGTTTATTTGCCCTTAGAGTTGAGTCAGAAAGATTTACAAATGGAAGCTTGTTGCTGAAGTTAATTCAATGTGAAAATGGGTTAATTATTTAGCCTTGATTTCCTCATCTGCAAAATGGACGTGGAATTATTGTATCTACACAATAGGAAAGCATGATGTAAAAATATTAATTTTTATTTCTTCAAGGATAATTTTGTTTTTGAGGCAAAGAGCAGTAGCTAATTCTTGAGAATATGGGTAATTTGAAAGTACAGGTGAGGCACCCATAAGAAACAATGACATCATAGTAGAAAAATATGAAATTTTCTAGAAGGTACCCATCTGTTCTAAGCATAGTATTGTAATTTTAGGTCTGATTGAAATGAAGGAAATTTATTATTTTCACTTGATTCTTTGTGGCAATATCAATTCCCTAAATAGGGGAACCTTTTCTAAAATTGCCAGTAAGAATCTGAGCAAGGTTATTTGCATGGGGAGAGTGGAAAAGCTAGTAAAAAGTCCTTGGGATTATTCAAAAGTTGTGTTCCTCCAATAGCTGTCCATTTCATGGGATGCTTGTGTTGATCCCAAGTGGAAATGCATCTGATGGCCAAGTGTATGAAAATAATTTACTGTTTGCTGTGTATCTGATCAATTAGGGACCATTATTTATTTCACCCTGATGTGGCATTGGTTAACTAAAATAGATGTTCTCTGATAATATGAGAAAAATTGGTAGTTCATTTATCATAATCTTCATTAACAAAATTTTTTGATAATTTTTTTGTATTTGAAATTCCCTTTATTATCATTACTTTTCATTGCTATTATTAAAACATGTCCAGAATGTTATCTCCTAGTGTAAATTTAGACAAGTTATCTTTTCTAAACACCCAAACTTGATTTTATTTTCTAGCTTTTGCTGACACCTGGTGGCCTCTCCTGCTCTAGGGAAGGAAAGCCATGCTAGATTGTCCTTGGGACAGCAGTCTGGTGTCTTCTGCATAATGTGTTCGAATCTCAGAGAATCTTAATTTCTCATTGAAACAGTACATCGTTTCTAGAGCCTCTGGCATGACTGTCTACCTCCCGTATCATGTTTCCAGTGATGGATTTCCTTTGTTTGCTAAGGATTTTCATTATCAAAATTTTGTATTTGCTGAGGTTAAGTTTACTTTCTATTTTATATGGCTATTAACCTTCTCCCCATATTTCTTATGTTTTCTTTCTTTAATAGAATCTTGCTGTTATTTTGGAGAGAAGTTGAGACCAGATGACCCATAAGATGTGTTGATATTCTAGATTGTATTGGGTCTGCCTTTTCAACTTCAGAATTTGTGTGTGTGTGTGTGTGTGTGTGTGTGTGTGTGTGTGTGTTTAGGGAGAGGAGGAATTAGAACAGAAGAATTCAGTGTTCACTCTGAGTCTTTTTTTTTTTTTTTCTTTGCCCTGGGGTCATAAAGAAACTGTCTTGGAAAGTGAAATTGAATTGGTTTAGAAGTGGCCAATTGTAAGCCTGTTTGTATTCTAGGATACTGACCCTACCTCCTCTTCTGTAAGTGTTAATAGGTAAAAAACTGAATCAAGGAAAACAAATCATTTTTAAATAAAGAACCAGTAATTTCCCAAACTGAGGACTCCTTGGTTGGAAGTTAAGGCAAAATTCCTACTGCTTCCGTGGATCTGAACCTAGACCTTGCACTAGCCTTGGAGAGAGTTGAGTCTGCAATGCAGACAGTGAACTGACTCTGTAAGCTTTGTAGAGGATCTTGGATTGCCTTGTGTCCATGCTGGTCTACTTGGGTAGCAAGACTCTAATAGCCTTGGGGTAGGCTTCTGTCTCACACTAATGCAAGCCAAAATGAACACTCAGTCATGGTTCACAGGTGCCCAAAATAATTTTTGTCTACATACAAACTTCACAATTAGTACTGCCTCTGTTTAAACCTTATTCTAGCAAATAGAATATTTGACACACAGGGTAGAAACAGTGGAGATAATAGACAAGAAGCTATATGGGTAATGACTCACTAAGATATATCAGAAACTGGTGTTAGTTTGGTCTTCCTTTAAACACTTTCATGGTCCAGCAGAATCTTCAGAGTTGGTTTTTGGACACATATCTCCAGGCTGCCGGCCTCCTAAATAAAGCAAACTTTTTGTTCCTACCCGAAAGAAACATTCATGTTAGTTTGCAAAGTGGAGGGAAATTGATGAGAATTTAGTCACTAATTATCTCGAATTCCTGTATGTAAATGAAACTGACCTAATAGGCACTAAAAAAAGTGCTATTTGAAAATTCAAGGAGGATCTGAATAAAGGAAGAGTATGTGTCTGTTTCCTATGGAAACACACTTACTACTAAAATTACTATCTCATCACAAACTCTCCACATTCTCAGCACCATGTTATGGGAACTCCTCAGTCAATTTCCCCTTAAAGGGTATATTAGAGTTCTCCAGAGAAGCATCATCAGTAGAATCTATACCTACAGATATATCTGGGGGGATTTGTTATAGGAACTGACTCATGAGTGTGGAGGCTAAATCCCATAGTCTGCCATCTGCAAGCTGAGGCCCAGGAAAGCTAGTGGTATAATTCAGTCCATGTCTAAAGGCCTGAGAACTAGGGGAGCCAATGGTATATCTACCAGTCTGAGCATAAAGCCTGAGAACCTGAATGGTAAGTGCACTGGTGTAAGCCCAGGAGTTCAAAGACCCAAGAATCAGGAGCTCTGATGTCTGATGACAGGAGAAAATGGGTGTCCCAGCTGCAAGAGCAGGAGGGCAGGTTGAGAGAGATGTTTACCAGCTTTCTGGGCATCCCTGAGCCCAGTGATGTTAAAATAGAAAATTAACCATCTACCTCCTGGTAGCTACGATGGTAAAGAATCTGCCTGGGTTCGATCCCTGGGTCAGGAAGATCCCCGGGAGAGAGGAATGGCTACCCACTCCAATATTCTTGCCTGGAGAATTCCATGGACAGAGGAGCCTGGTGGGCTACAATCCATGGGGTCTCAAAGAGTCAGACATGACTGAGCAACTAACACATTCAGTGACACTTAGTGTATAATTCTTTTTCTCTCTTTTCATGAGAAATAGGATTAACAAACTATGCTAGTTGTTTATTCTTCTTAAACGAGTCACTGTAAAATATATTTTATATATTATACAAGTAGAGAAAACATGTGAATCGTGTAAACATTTCTGAGATTTAAATTGTCCAAAATTTTGCATGTTGTCTAATGATTCTATAACAGGTTAGAAAGATACTTGCCCCTTTATGTCTCAAAACGTAAAGTAAAAGAGTTGTGATTCAATAGCACAGTTGAGATGTAGGTGGTATTAAAAGGATGTAACACTGCCTCACTTTTTGTAGCTGTCAGTTGGTCAAGACCATGAGGTTTGGCTGTGGGTTGTACAAGTGCCTTAAGAATCCTGGATCACTCAAGTTGGGGAGACACACCAGGCTCGGAGCAGGGGCAGAACTGGTGTTTTCTGGGTAAACAGATAAAAAGGGATGGTAGAACCTGCCTGGCTGGTCTAATTGTCCTAAGTTTCCATCTCACTGTAATTAAAACAATGCCAAATCAAGTCCTACCTGGAATGGGGAGACATCTCTAGTCTTGTAAAGCTCCCAGTGTCTTTGGCAAAAAGATTTGACAGGTACTGAAACAGTGCTGAAGGGACACACTTGGCAGATGCCTTGTTTCTGTGACAGCCCAGTGTCCGCCTTTCTGTTGAGCTGCTATAATACTATGAAGGCAGAAACCATGCTTTACTCATCCGCGAATCCTCAGTAACTGACACAGTAGAAGACACACAACTAAGAGATAGATGGGTGCAAGTTAGGGTTCTGTGGGGAAAGAGTGGGATTTGAATCTAGAAGGTTAGAGTGATGATGGGCAATTTATAAAGGATCCTGAATGAACCCTAGTGACTGTGTGGTTGATTTTAAAAATTAAGAAAAAAAAATTTTTTTAGTTGAGTATTTGAATCTGAAGCTATAATACTTTGAAATCCAGGTGGTGGTTTAGTCACTAAGTCATGTCCGACTCTTGCGACCCCATGGACTGTAGCCTGCCAGGCTTCTCTGTCCATAGGATTCTCCAGGCAAGAATATCGAGGTGGGTTGCCATTTTCTTCTCCATGAAATCCAGGAGAGGCACATAATTGGAGAACTATGGTCATGTGGCCTCTGTATGAGATTTAGGAGCTCATCTAACTGAGACACAATAGTGTCTCAAAGAGTGAAGAGTTAAGAATGGATTTTTTACCAAGCCTTTCAATGTCAGGTGTTCATGGGAACTTTCAGCCGGAGTCGGATCATCGAGAATTCCTGTCTGCATTCTTGGAGTGCCCAAAGTGCCAACTGTCTGTGGTTTTGATTAAAGATAGATCTATATGCCTCACATGCCAGACTTGCAGACTGTGGAGCTGACTTTCTGCCATGAAATGTTAGCAGCCCCGGCTTTTGTGCTGATGCACAAGGGTCATCCCACAGCTGGGAGGAGGCTTCAGGGCTGCCTGAAAGCAGGGGAAATATGTTTGTTCAAATAGCCTAGGCCTTCAGGCCACTAATTGTCTAGGGAGGCGTCTTACTAGCATCCTAAGAGACCTATTAAAACCTTGTTAGGCACGGCCACCAGTCTGGCTACTTTCGGCTTATTACAGTTTGAGAAGACTGGAAAAATTATATACCAGGAAAGGCCTTTTGCGCCCTGGCTTCCAGGGAAAGAGAGGCAGACAATTGAATCAAGTTCATTAATGAAACTATCAATAAAAGAGGATGTCTGATAGATGTTTAGATGTCATATCAGGCCTCCATGTAAAAGACTGTCATAGTAACTTCAGAACTTCTTCAGATCGATTAACCATGTTGCTTAAAAGTCTTCAGTAGTTCTTTATTGATTCTAAACTAACATTCAGACTCTTCAATGTGATGTTCAGAGCTCTTCAAAATTTGTTTTCAAAGTTCCTTTTCATTGTCTTCATGTTGCTGCTCCCATCTGATCCCCAACCTGCAGACGTTCGACAGCGTTTCACAGCTGTCTAGCTACTTCTACCATCTTCTCTAAAATAATCTGCATTGTTTTAATTGTGGTAAAGTATATATAACAGAAAGCTTACTGTTTTAACCAACTTACAGTGTAAAATTCAGTGCATTAGGTATGTTCATAATATTGTGCAACTGTCTTCACAGTCTAGTTCTAGAACTTTCTTTATCACTGCAAAAAGAGACCATACCAGTTAAGCAGTCACTCTTCATGTCCTTGCACCCTTCCCCTCCTAGCCTTTGGCATCCATTGACCTGCTTTCTATCTTTGTGGATTTACCTGGTATGGATGGGTATTCTGTACAAACGGAATCATAGAGTAAGTGGTCTTAGGGTGTCTAGTCTCTTTCACTTCACTTAAGTTTTTCAAGATTTATCCAAGTAGCAAGTATTGGTAGTTCACTTCTTTTTAAAGCTAAATAATACTCCATGGTATGGATTTATCTCACTTTGTTTATCCATTCATCCATTGTGGACATTTGGGTTATTTCCACCTTTTGGTACAGTGAGTAGATCTGCTATGAAAATTTACATACAAATTTTCTTCTGTGTATATATATATATACACACACACACACTCCTAGGAGTGAAATTGCTGAGTCTTGTAATAGTTCTATGTTGAGCTTATTGAGGAGCTGCCAAACTGTTTTCCACAGTGGCTCTACCATTTTACATTTCCACTAGCAATGTATGAAGGTTCCAGTTTCTCTACATCCTCACCAACAGTTATTTTCTATTTTTATTATGGCCATCCTAGTGGGTATGAAGTGGTATCTTGTTTTGATTTGCAATTTCCTAGTGACTAGTGATGTTGAGCATCTTTCCATGTGGTTGGTGGCTCTTTGTATGTCTTCTTTGGAGGAATGTCTGTTCAAGTCCTTTGACCATTTATAATTGTCTTTTCATTGTTTTTGTAAGAATTCTTTCTATATTCTAGATATCAGACCTTATCAGATATATGGTTTGTAAATATTTTCCTTCATTCTGTGCATCAACTTTTTCACTTCTTTGATGTGTCCTTTGATGTATAAGTTTTCAGTTTTGTTGAAGTCCAATTTATGCATTTGTCTTTTGTTGCTTATGCTTTGGGTATTGTATTTCAGCAATCATTGACAAATCCAATATCATGAAGATTTTCCCATATGCTTTCCTCTAATAGTTTACTTATTTGGATCTTTGGTCCATTTTGAGTAGATTTTGTATATGTTATACGGTAAGGGTCCAACTTATTCTTTTGAATGTGGATAATCAATTTTCTTAGCACCATTCATTGAAGAGAGAACACTGCAGTTTTGACATTTGCTTGGAATGCTTTCACTTTTTTTTTTTTTAAGTAAAACTTGTTTTTCCCCAATGATACTGCCTTTCTGGCCATACTCTCAAATAGAGGACCTTTCCCCTACTTTCTTCTTCTCGTTGATCCTGGGAAAGTCATTATCTGCTTCTTTCTCAGTGCTCCCCATAAACCCTTCTTAATGTCTTTCTTTGGACTCCCAATGTTATTCACTGAATACCACTTTCTCACCATCTTCATTACTATTATCTACAGATTCCATCTTATTCGAGGACTTCAACACTTGAGCATAGACAAAGACTTCTCTGCATCACTGTTTGCATCTTTGCAAGACTTCAAACATTGTATTGATGACTGGCCTCTTCATTCTTCAACTGTCACAATGCCAGGAACTTGATCTTCCGTTTCACAGCCATGATTAGTGAGGCCACGATTTAGACAGCATAGCTCTTTTATGGAAACAGCTTCTTTCATGGGGTAAAATTCTGAACGCCTTCTCGGCATAGGCTCAATTCCGTCTCATGTTTTGTTGTTGTTGTTATTGTTAAACTTGATCTTAGCTTCTGCATTATTTATGACCTTTCTGCTACTCCTAATTCTTCTAAAACAACAGATATAAACATGACTTTTAATTTTAATACAACTTTAATCTTTCAGAAAAATTGTGAAGATAATACACTCTGTACTTCATATTCAGATTTGCCACTTATTCACATGCCAGCTCTTTTGCTTTCTCCTTTTCTCTTTGTGAATCACTTAAAAAATAAGTTGCAAATCACCCTTTATCCTAAATATTTCAGAGTGCATTTCCTAGAACAAGGACATTCCCTTGCATAAGTACAGTAAAATGATCCAGATCAGTTTATTTACTACTGAGTATTATTCCTCATTTGGTTTATATTCTATATTCAAAGCTAATTTTCTAATAATGTCTTTTTTCCTTCCATCCCAGTGTTATGAATTACTTTCAGTTTCTTTCTATCTTCAATGTCCTTTAACCTGAAAGTGAAATTAGCTCAGTCATGTCCGACTTTTTGGGACCCCATGGACTGTAGTCCATGGCATTCTCCAGGCCAGAATACTGGACTGGGTAGCCTTTTCCTTCTCCAGGGGATCTTCCCAACCCAGTGATCGAACCCAGGTCTCTCTCATTGCAGGTGGATTCTTTACCAGCTGAGCCACAAGGGAAGCCCAAGAATACTGGATTGGGTAGCCTATCCCTTCTCCAGCAGATATCTTCCCAACCCAGGAATCAAACCGGGTTCTCCTGCATTGTAGGCAGATTCTTTACCAACTGATCTATCAGAGAAGCCTTTAACCTGAAACAGCTTCTCAATCACTTTTGTCTTTCTAGACCTTGATATTTTTTAAGAGGGTATGTGTATGCTAAGTCACTTCAATTGTGTCCACTCTGCGACCCCATGGACTGTAGCCCTCCAGGCTCCTCTGTCCATGGGATTCTCCAGGCAAGAATACTAGAGTGGGTTGCCATTCCCTTCTCCAGGGGATCTTCCCCACCATGGAATCAAAACTGCATTTTTTATGTCTCTTGCATTGGCAGGCAGTTTCTTCACCACTAGCGCCACCTGGGAAGCCCCGTTAATGACTGTTTTGATGTCCAGACTTCCCAAGATGTAGTCAGTGAGGTTTCTTCACGCCAGTTCTCCTGTCCTCTGGGTGCAACTCCATTGTTCTTCGAACAGTTCCTTACTTTCTGGCACAGGAAGATGCTGTAGATTTACCTTCTGCTTTTCTTATTCTGTGGTTTCCTAGAAACCCTGATTCCTTCTTTGCAGAAATGCTATTTTGAAATCAAGATCTCTATGTGTTCATTGTTCCTCGGGTGTCAGTGCTTCGTATTTACTCAGCAGAAAGAGCTGTGTGTATGCTTCTGCGTGTTTCTATATTTATTTACTCTGTCATTTATTGATCTATGTCAAATACCCCAAGTTTATACTAACACTGTTAACGCCAATTTAACAATTCTTCATTTCCATATTTGTAATTTATTCTCCAACCAACCAGCCAGTGAGAAACCTGGCTCCTGTTATTCTCAACATATTATCCTATCTGCTCAATCCTGCAATATATACAAAATAATTTGAGATTTGCTAACCCTTATCACTGAAAAATAAACTATGAGCCTCAGTTCAATATTTGTTTGCTTTTTTGACTTAAGACTAAGGGAGGATTTTAAGTTCTATTATGAACAATTAAATTTGAAATGCTTATTCCCTACCTGAGTAGAGTGTAGAGTAGGCTTTCTGGATTTCAGAGTAAACGGCAGTGCAAAAGATACAGATTCAGGAAACATCAGCTTCAAAATGATATTAAGATAATTTAGGGAGAGGGAGAGGGTGGGATGATTTGGGAGAATAGCATTGAAATATGTATACTATCATGTGAGAAACGAATCGTCAGTCTATGTTCGATGCAGGATGCAGGATGCGTGGGGCTGGTGTATGGGGATGATCCGGAGGGATGATGTGCGGTGGGAGGTGGGAGGGGGGCTTCATGTTTGGTAGTTCATGTACACCCGTGATGGATTCATGTCAGTGTATGCCAAAACCAATATAGTACTGTAAAGTAAAATAAAGTAAAAATAGAAATTAAAAAGAAAAAACAGAGGGAAAAAGAAAAAAAATGATATTAAGATAATTTTAATTCATATGCAATTGTGCGGTAGTCTGAGGATTCTTTGGCATTGCCTTTCTTTGGGATTGGAATGAAAACTAACCTTTTCCAGTCCTGTGGCCAGTGCTGGGTTTTCCAAATTTTCTGGTATATTGAGTGCAGCACTTTCACAGCATCATCTTTCTTGCTGTACATGGGAGCAAAGTAAAGGGTTGGGAGCTGGAGGGAGTTGTTATCTTTTTAAAGATATCAGATATTACAGCACATAAGTATGTTGATAAGAATGTATCAGGGAGACAGTAGAAGAATAATGTAGGAGAGGGATGTAATTATGCAGGAGAAAAATCTTCAAAGAGCTGAGATTAGCGGTAGATTTAGGAGCAGGAAGTCCATGCAAGACAACAAATAAAGGGAACTAAGAGTTCAGAGCTGCACCTGGCTGACTGCTGAGTCACCCTGGGGTAAAACAGCATAGTCACTGCCCTAGTCAATACTGTTTTAGGTGATCTTTCACAACCAGTTTCCGGTTATTCCCTCTCTTCCCCGGCACCTTATCCTCAAATCACTAGTCCATGTATCTGAATAACATTCCTGCCTCCTCCTAACATGCTTTAAAAACTAACAGTCCTAAAGAGAGCATTTTCATTGTTTATCTCTACTTCCTTCTTCCAGCCACAAGACCTGTTCCCATCCGCTTTCAGCCTTGGGCTGTGGACTGCTTGTAGCAAGAGACGGGACTCTCTTTACAATAAAGGAGATTTTGGCCTCCCTCCTGAGGTCATGTTTTCTTTGTGAATCACCTCATCACCTACCCCAGACAGCAAGGGGAAAATGCCAGAGAAAGACCAATTTAAAAAGAGAGGACCTCAAAATTTTTATGTTTAAAACTCAGGGTCCTCCCTACCCCAGCACCAAGCTCAGGGTGGCTGAGCTGGGAGGCTGCAGAGGAAATATCATGTATCTAAGCATCAGAGGGACAGTCACTGCCCTGTTCCCCATCTCCCGTCTGAGTTTCTCAAGACTCTAGACAATCCTAAGTGTCCTTGAGTTCCCTGGGAGCCTGAGTGAGTGAAGAATTGGAATTTTCCCCAGTCTGCCACCTGGTGACCGAGGCTAGAAGCAGGATGAAGTGTAATACAGGAAGCTTGGTCAGAATCTCAGTAGACCCCAAAAGCCAGGGAGAGGGAAATACATAGTCAGTTACACAGGATGCCAAGGCCATCATTGTTTACGCAAGCAACCCACAATCACTCAAGCTCCAGGGAGAAATGGGATAAAGACCCAGCAGCTGGTTAGAGCCTCCCTGGTATTAGGAATGTAGAGGCAACTCAGGAACTGTGTAAAGGAGGAAACCCTAAATATGTGAAGCAATTTGGAACTCTAATAAAATTGTACTTGTAGGCCTGAACTTGTAGGCCTGAACTTAAGTGCTTGGGCTGGACTGAGAACTGATCTAGAATTGACCATCAGGAGAAATGAGGCCATGTAGTTAGTTATAGAGAAAAGGCCTGTATATTTCTGTTCTCAAGCATGTACTTAAAATTCCAATACAGTTATAATAACTTACATATTTAATTTAAAATTAGTGTGTAAGTATCTAAAAAGATCTGATCTTCATCTCTCTATTGTTGAATTTTGTAAAACACAAAAATGCTCTAGGAAAATATACTAAATTTGGTATAAATTAATAATTTGTACATAAAATCTAGTAGAATATTTAACTGTCCAATAAATATTTGAGTAGTAGAGTATTTAAATGATTGAATAATCTTTGCTCATTTGGTTCAGTGTTATTTTTTGGTAAATTTCTGAGTGTAGATTAATTTGTGTTTTGGTGAAGTTTATTTTATTTTGTCTTAGTGGTAGCAAACTATAGAAAATTGGGCATGTTATCTATTTTTGAAAATAAAGTTTTATTGCAGTATAACCACTCCCATTTTATTTATAAATTGCCTACCATTGCTGTTGCAACAGAACATTTGACTTGCAAAGCCTAAGATATTTATTATCTTACTCTTTGTAGAAAAAGTTTGCCAAACTCTAGACTAAGATTTAATCAAAGCAAAGTGTATTTGTAATCTTGCTTTCACATTATTAGGTAGAGACTGTTTTATTTCCCTTTGAGAATATTTAGGTCTTATTTCATTAATGCATGATGCTCTCCAAACACAGTGCTTGGAACGTTGCAAAGAATGAATGTCCTCTAAGAAATGGAGCATCAAGGAGAATATTAATTCTAGAACTCAAGCTGACATTTATAGCTATACAGCAATTTTCTTTAGCTTGTTATGAAAACTAAAATACTTGCTACAGTAGCTAGAAAAGAACATCTGCTGTGTGGTTGAGAAAAGTTCAGTGAAGTATTTCTTATGTCACTTTGACTTTCATATACTAACACCATCGCAATGCAGTACGGATTTCTGCTCTTCAGAGTTAGTTTGCACAGAGTGTTGAATGGACATTATAATGTACAGACAGGAAAGTGTGATGATGCCCTCCTGTGAAATGACTCGATACCTTACAAAAGATCAAGTCTATATGGCAAACCCTACATGTCAGGCCTGACATCCTATTGATTTCCCTTTATCTAATCTTAAAATGTATTCTTAATAAGCATCTTCTATTCCAGCTGGATTCATTTCTTCTTGTATGCTCTATATGCTACTCCCATTGTTCTACTTCAAAATATAGGCTCTCCCTTATAGCCATGAAAATACGCTTGTAAGGAATTATTTGGGTGAGGACCAAAAGTCTATCTTTGGATAGAGGCTCTGTAAGTAATAGTGTCTAAGACTGGACAGGATTGAAATCTATATTCATTTTAGAAAAAAAGACAATGTTTGAAATAATAGAAAAGGAAAAAGAAATGAAACATTCATACTGCCTCCCTACTTTCCCACTGTTACTAATTTTATACCTTTTGTATAAATACCTTTTTATAAATTTTCTATGAACACATTTTTTCAATTTCAAAATAATTTTACTAGATTTTCTTTTTTTCTTTCACACTCTGTCTTCCTTGATTAGTCTCTTCATCAGGTAAGCCCATATAATTAAATTTGTTTTCTCTGTGCTTATAGAATCATCTGTTGACCTGTATCAGTTCAGTTCAGTTCAGTCGCTCAGTCGTGTCTGACTCTTTGCAACCCCGTGAATAGCAGCATGCCAGGCCTCCCTGTTCATCATCATCTCCCGGAGTTCACTCAGACTCATGTCCATCGAGTCCATGATGCCATCCAGCCATCTCATCCTCGGTCGTCCCCTTCTCCTCCTGCCCCCAATCCCTCCCAGCATAAGAGTCTTTTCCAATGAGTCAACTCTACACATGAGGTGGCCAAAGTACTGGAGTTTCAGCTTTAGCATCATTCCTTCCAAAGAAATCCCAGGGCTGATCTCCTTCAGAATGGACTGGTTGGATCTTCTTGCAGTCCAAGGGACT
>SJYX01024157.1:414919-492376 GCA_006410675.1 Oreotragus oreotragus
ATCCATACATGACTACTGGAAAAACCATAGCTTTGACTATGGACATTTGTTGGTAAAGTAATGTCTCTGTTTTTTAATATGCTGTCTAGTTTGGTCATAACTTTTTTCCCAAGGAGCAAGTGTCTTTTAATTTCATGGCTGCAGTCACCATCTTCAGTGATTTTGGGACCCACCCCCCCCACCAAAATAAAGTCTGTCACTGTTTCCATTGTTTCCCCGTCTATTTGCCATGAAGTGATGGGACTGGATGCCATGATCTTAGTTTTCTGAATGTTGAGTTTTAAGCTAAGTTTTTCACTGTCCTCTTTCACTTTCATCAAGAGGCTCTTTAGTTCTTCTTTGCTTTCTGCCACAAAGGTGGTGTCATCTGTGTATCTGAGGTTATTGATATTTCTCCTGGTGATACACATATGTACATATATATGTTCATGCCTCTCTCTATATATATATATAGACATGAATGTATACATTCAACAAACTCCAGGAGATGGTGAAGGACAGGGAAGTCTGGCATGCTGCAGTCCACGGGGTCACAAAGAGCTGGGCATGACTGAGCAAGGGGACAACAGCAGTATATGTTCATATTTACAGAGCTGAGACCGCATTACACGCATTTTCTGCGTCTTGCTTTTTCCCACTCTGGTTCTTGCCGGAAGTCTACCAACTCATTTGTCACACCTGTGCCTGTTAGGGCTGCTCACTTTGTTTCTAGTGAAATACGTTGTGATCTTGGCTTCAGCCCTGTAGTTCAGTGTGAGCTCTTTCCAGCCCTGGTGGCCACACCCAGGCCCTCCTGCCTGGGGATGGGAAAGAGACGACATGAGAACGTCGCAGCACCTTGCTCCAGGTTTGGCCCAAAGCTGGCCCACCTGAGTGTCCCCCATCCCTTCCTCTCCAGGTGGCGGAGCCCCATCTATTTCAGGGGGCAAGAGTAGTTTTTGTTGCGCAAGGGAGACAAAGTGCCTGTGGCCACAGCAGCTGTGGGGAGAGTCCAGTGGGGCAGGACTCCTCTGGGCCATCAATGGCCAATGGTGGGCTTGTTTCATGGACAGACAGTTTTTATTTTTTAAACATAAAAATTAGGTGGCACCATTTGTCTTGTAATGTAATCCAGTCATGAGTATCTTTCCATATTGTTAAACAACAACTAGTAACCTTTGATGTGTTTTATATACCTGCCACACAATTTGTGTAAAGCATCACTCTGTCCTTTGATCCCATGGTTGATTCCAGGTTTTATTACTATTCATGATGCTGTCAAAAATATATGTATCTAAGTAGTTAATCAAATACTTCTATAAGATCAAAAGATCTGAGCAGTTCTGATGCTTTTGGTACCTATTACCAAATTGCCTTCTGAAATGGTTATATAATTTCACTTTCTCTGAAGCACAGGAATGTGCCTGTTTTCAACACCATCACCATGACCAGGTTATCTAATTTAGTGACTTTAAAATTTTTTCTTGACTATGACCCAAGAGTAGGAAAAAAAATACTTTATATTGTGACTTAGGATGCATACATTCATATACACATAATAAATGCATATACATAAACACATATTTAATGAAAACAGCATTCTCACAAAATAATGCTAACTGCAACTGTATAAAATGCATTTGATTCTTTTTATTCTATTTAATTTAAACAAATGCAGACTGAGATTGACCAAGTAGATATCATAAGTGATATTAAGCTGGAAAAAATGGTGGAATTTTAGGGCAAAAGAAATATGGCCTAAAAAGTATTCTATCAGCCAGAGCAAAGGTCTGTAACAAGATGAAATTTAACGCAGTTATTGTGAAGCTCCTCAATCCAGATAAACCCCACCATCACCACCACCAGGACCTGTGTCTAGGCTTTCCAGCCACATGACACTCATCCTGCCCTCGCGTGCTAAAAAGCTTTTGAAATTTCAGATGTTCTTAATGGTTTCCGCTCCTGATTTATCATAAAGTTCCCTTATTCTCCTCAACATGGTCCCTGAGTCTTTAAAAAAATCCATATTGGTGACGACCCTTCCAGCATCTAGCACCATTCCACAGCCTTCTCACTTTTAGACGTCTTCAGATTTAATTCAGGTACCCCTCTCTGTCCTTAGAATTATCTTTTATCTCATTATTAGCTTTGCCCCGGAGCATCCATCCTTTCACCTTCTCCCTTCGTTCCATGTGCTAATAACCTTCATACAATCTTCTCTGCTTGACTCTTTCCTTAGAATGACATTTAAGATGCTCCTCAAACCCTCAGTCTAAGGGGCTTGTGTTTGGCCCATCACATGTGCTTGGGCATTTCTGAATTTTAGGAAAAGACATGGGTGTTCCCTTCTGCCACCCCTCCCATTCTCATGAAGACCTCCATGGAAGTGGACTTTACTAACTTTGGCAGAGTCAACAAAACCTGACTGTGTTCTTGATCCTCAGAGCATATCATGTATTGCCTCCAGAGCTCAGGGTCACTGCTCACTTGTTTCCCACTTGGTAATAGCCAGTGGCTTACAAACTGTGATCTGGAGGCCCAGGAGTTTCATAAAGACCTTCATGTGCCTGAGCAGGAGGGAGATATACTAGTCTTCGGGGGTGTGGGGAGGCTCCAGAACTCCAAGTCCTTTCAGTGAAGCTGCCACACTTTTAAAACTTTTTATATGCTGGGCTTCCTTCTGAAATATACTTTAACTCTCCACCAGTAACTTCCACAGCATTTCCAATTCTGAATGATAAGAAAACAAAAAATTACCCCAAATCATTAAATATGTTAACAATTATAATTCAGCAAGCAATATTAAAAAGACATCAAGTCCCACTGGGACATTTGTGTTGTTCTATTAACTCTCACATAGGTGAGCAAGTGAATGGCTGGAGCAGTCTTTAAAGGATTGAGAGAGCTGACCCCGGTGGGTCTTAGCCTAATAATAGTATTGAATTTCACGTGGGCAGAGAGCAAACCAGATGTTTCTTTTTAGGTACCTGTCATTTCCTACTACAGCATAAAATAAGTTGAGTGGAACTGGCTTTAAATTTGTACTTGGTCCTGTATCCAATGCTGTTTCCCTGCCAAGTAAACGGAAATCCACTGCATTTTCTCCAAACAGCCCATTCCAGATTTGTACAGCATCTCCCACCAGAGCTGGGGCCCTGAAGGTTGTTTTTAGCTTTGTTGTCTGCGAAAGTCTTACAGAGCCAGTACAAGCCCCTGATTACAAACTGCTCTCCATGGTGGCCCCTAAATCTGGATCACTGCTTAGCTCTGAGCACAGCTCTGAATGCAGAACTACGTGTGGAATGTGTTAGTTGCTAGGTTGTGTCCGACTCTTGGCGACCCCATGGACTGTAGCCCCCCAAGCTCCTCTGTCCATGGGATTCTCCAGGCAAGAAAACTGGAGTGGGTTGCCATTTCCCTCCCCAGGAGGTCTTCCTGATGCAGGGATAGAACCCAGGTCTCCTGCATTGCAGGCAGATTCTTCACCATCGGAACCACCAAGGAAGCCCTTGAATGCAGAACGTCTGGATTCAAATATCAGTCCTGCAGCTTCCTAGATGGGGGTCCTTGGGCGAATTGATCTCTCTGTGCTTCACTTCACTCATCTAGAGAAGAGTTTTGATAAGCATAGTACTTGGCACAATAGTACTTGGGGAAATAGGGATATCGTGGGAATTATATATACATAGGGCACTTAGAAAAATGTGTGGTGCATAGTAACTTATATTTATTTATTTATCCATCCATTTATTTATTTGGCTGCACTGGGTCTTAGTTGCAGCATGTGGGATATAGTTCCCTGATCAAGGATTGAATCCAGGCCCCCTTTATTGGGAGCATGAATCCAGGGAAGTCCCCTGGTGGTAACTTCTTAAGAAAAGTTTATTATTCCCGTGTAACTCTAATTTGCTCTGATCAAAGTAAGATTGAGATTTTACTGTAAGAGAAGGCTATAGATTTTGTATTGTTGTATCAAAGTAGAAAAAGTGTGAAGATAATAACTATTCACACATTATGTGGGAAAATGTTTTTATTCATTTCTTGATACACATGAATGTATGATGAGAATAAACTGAGTCAGTTTGGCATATTGTCTAGCTTTGTAAATGACAATATCTACTCTGTAGAGATGTTTTAGAGTCTGACATGTTCTAAACACATCAAACATTTTAACAAGAAAAATCCTTTTTTTGATGAGATAAATGGCTTTTTATACTTGCTGATTTCCTCTTCCTTGTCACCACTCTCCTTCCTTCACTGTCATTGCTAATAGCTTTTTAACAGAGTTTGCCACAAAGTGCTTTCACATTTAGGAATATAAAAAGCTCAGAAGCACATTGAAATGCAAGGAGAAATTGAGATCATTGAGTCCAAGTGGCCACATTTGCTGGTTCCTCTGCCTGCCCTGGAAATGAGAGGTGTCACTACAAAGTAATGCTGTTCTTAAGGACCCAGGATATTGGTGACATCTGTGACAGAGACCTGAAAATGCTGGTCCTGATTCAAACTTGGCAGGTGTTCAGTGATGCTGTTGAGTAGATTTTGTTGTTCAGTCACACACTTGTGTCAGACTCTTTGAGACCCCATGGACTGCAGCATGCCAGGCTTCCCTGTCCTTCACAATCTCCTGGAGTTTGCTCAAACTCATGTCCATTAAGTCGATGATGCCATCCAAACATCTCATCCTCTGTCACCCTATTCTCCTGCTTTCAGTCTTTCCCAGCATCGGGGTCTTTTCCAATGAGTCTTCTCTTCACATCAGGTAGCTAAAATATTGGCGCTTCAGCATCTGTTCTTCCAGTGAAGAGTTGGGGTTGATTTCCTTTAGGATTGACTGGTTGGATCTCCTTGCAGTCCAAGGGACTCTCAATTGTCTTCTCCAACACCACAGTTCAAAAGCATCAGTTCTTCAGTGCTCAGGCTTCTTTATGGTCCAACTCTCACATCAATACATGACTACTGAAAAAACCACGGCTTTGACTGCATGAACCTTTGTTGTCAGATTGATGTCTCTGCTTTTTAATATGCTGTCTAGGTTTGTCATAGTTTTTCTTCCAAGGAGCAAGCATCTTTTAATTTCATGGCTGCAGTCACCATCTGCAGTGATTTTGGAGCCCAAGAAGGTAGTCTGTCACTGTTNTTGTACTTGGTCCTGTATCCAATGCTGTTTCCCTGCCAAGTAAACGGAAATCCACTGCATTTTCTCCAAACAGCCCATTCCAGATTTGTACAGCATCTCCCACCAGAGCTGGGGCCCTGAAGGTTGTTTTTAGCTTTGTTGTCTGCGAAAGTCTTACAGAGCCAGTACAAGCCCCTGATTACAAACTGCTCTCCATGGTGGCCCCCAAATCTGGATCACCGCTTAGCTCTGAGCACAGCTCTGAATGTAGAACTACGTGTGGAATGTGTTAGTTGCTAGGTTGTGTCCGACTCTTGGCGACCCCATGGACTGTAGCCCCCCAAGCTCCTCTGTCCATGGGATTCTCCAGGCAAGAAAACTGGAGTGGGTTGCCATTTCCCTCCCCAGGAGGTCTTCCTGATGCAGGGATAGAACCCAGGTCTCCTGCATTGCAGGCAGATTCTTCACCATCGGAACCACCAAGGAAGCCCTTGAATGCAGAACGTCTGGATTCAAATATCAGTCCTGCAGCTTCCTAGATGGGGGTCCTTGGGCGAATTGATCTCTCTGTGCTTCACTTCACTCATCTAGAGAAGAGTTTTGATAAGCATAGTACTTGGCACAATAGTACTTGGGGAAATAGGGATATCGTGGGAATTATATATACATAGGGCACTTAGAAAAATGTGTGGTGCATAGTAACTTATATTTATTTATTTATCCATCCATTTATTTATTTGGCTGCACTGGGTCTTAGTTGCAGCATGTGGGATATAGTTCCCTGATCAAGGATTGAATCCAGGCCCCCTTTATTGGGAGCATGAATCCAGGGAAGTCCCCTGGTGGTAACTTCTTAAGAAAAGTTTATTATTCCCGTGTAACTCTAATTTGCTCTGATCAAAGTAAGATTGAGATTTTACTGTAAGAGAAGGCTATAGATTTTGTATTGTTGTATCAAAGTAGAAAAAGTGTGAAGATAATAACTATTCACACATTATGTGGGAAAATGTTTTTATTCATTTCTTGATACACATGAATGTATGACGAGAATAAACTGAGTCAGTTTGGCATATTGTCTAGCTTTGTAAATGACAATATCTACTCTGTAGAGATGTTTTAGAGTCTGACATGTTCTAAACACATCAAACATTTTAACAAGAAAAATCCTTTTTTTGATGAGATAAATGGCTTTTTATACTTGCTGATTTCCTCTTCCTTGTCACCACTCTCCTTCCTTCACTGTCATTGCTAATAGCTTTTTAACAGAGTTTGCCACAAAGTGCTTTCACATTTAGGAATATAAAAAGCTCAGAAGCACATTGAAATGCAAGGAGAAATTGAGATCATTGAGTCCAAGTGGCCACATTTGCTGGTTCCTCTGCCTGCCCTGGAAATGAGAGGTGTCAGTACAAAGTAATGCTGTTCTTAAGGACCCAGGATATTGGTGACATCTGTGACAGAGACCTGAAAATGCTGGTCCTGATTCAAACTTGGCAGGTGTTCAGTGATGCTGTTGAGTAGATTTTGTTGTTCAGTCACACACTTGTGTCAGACTCTTTGAGACCCCATGGACTGCAGCATGCCAGGCTTCCCTGTCCTTCACAATCTCCTGGAGTTTGCTCAAACTCATGTCCATTAAGTCGATGATGCCATCCAAACATCTCATCTTCTGTCACCCTATTCTCCTGCTTTCAGTCTTTCCCAGCATCGGGGTCTTTTCCAATGAGTCTTCTCTTCACATCAGGTAGCTAAAATATTGGCGCTTCAGCATCTGTTCTTCCAGTGAAGAGTTGGGGTTGATTTCCTTTAGGATGGACTGGTTGGATCTCCTTGCAGTCCAAGGGACTCTCAATTGTCTTCTCCAACACCACAGTTCAAAAGCATCAGTTCTTCAGTGCTCAGGCTTCTTTATGGTCCAACTCTCACATCAATACATGACTACTGAAAAAACCACGGCTTTGACTGCATGAACCTTTGTTGTCAGATTGATGTCTCTGCTTTTTAATATGCTGTCTAGGTTTGTCATAGTTTTTCTTCCAAGGAGTAAGCATCTTTTAATTTCATGGCTGCAGTCACCATCTGCAGTGATTTTGGAGCCCAAGAAGGTAGTCTGTCACTGTTCCCATTTCCCCACCATCTATTTGCCATGAAGTGATGAGACTGGATGCCATGATCTTAGTTTTCTTGAGTGTTGAATTTTAAGCCAGCTTTTTCACTTTTTCTCTCTCCTCTTTCACTTTCATTAAGAGGCTTTTTAGTTCCTCTTTGCTTTCTGCCATTAGGGCGGTGTCAGCTGCATATCTAAGGTTATTGATATTTCTCCTGACAATCTTAATTCCAGATTGTGCTTCATCCTGCTCAACATTTCTCATGATGTACTCTGCATATACGTTAAATAAGCAGGGTGACAATACACAGCCTTGACATACTCCTTTCCCAATTTGGAAACAGTCTGTTGTTTCATGTTTGATTCTAACTGTTGCTTCTTGACCTACATATAGGTTTCTCAGGAGGCAGGTCAGGTGGTCTGGTATTCCCATCTCTTTCAGAATTTTCCACAGCTTGTTGGGATCCACACAGTGAAAGGCTTTAGTGTAGTCAATGAAGCAGAAGTAGATGTTTTTCTGGAATTCCCCTGCTTTTTCTATAATCCAATGAGTGTTGGCAAATTGATCTCTGGTTCCTCTGCCTTTTCTAAATCCAGCTTGAACATCTGGAAGTTCTCAGTTCATGTACTGTTGGAGTTTAACTTCAAGGATTTTGAGCACTATATTGCTAGCATGTGGAAGGAGTGCAATTGTGCGGTAGTTTGAACATTCTTTGGCATTGCCCTTTTTTTGAGATTGGAATGAAAACTGACTTTTCCAGTCTGGTGCTCCTTGCTGATTTTTTTTAATTTACTGTCATTGAGTGCAGCATTTTAACAGCATCATCTTTTAGGATTTGAAATAGCGCAACTGGAATTCCATCACCTCCACTAGCTTTATTTGTAGCAGTGCTTCCTAAGGCCTACTTGACTTCACACTCCAGATGTCTAGGTGAGTGATCACACCATCGTGGCTACCTGGGTCATTAAGATCTTTTTACATATCAAGAAAACACGTAAGAACGGTAGAGAAGAATTACAGAAGAAGAAGACAATCCAGGTACGGTAAAGACAGGAAATAAACAGGGGTAGGAACGTACTTTATAAGGGAACCATACAGATTAAAAGAACTTCTCAAGAGATCAGAAAGGACAAGATAACAATTCCTCTATTTCTTTGCATTGATCACTGAGGAAGGTTTTCTCATCTCTCCTTGCCATTCTTTGGAACTCTGCATTCAAATGGGTCTATCTTTCCTTTTCTCTTTTGCCTTTAGCTTCTCTTCTTTTCTCAGCTATTGGTAAGGCCTCCTCCCTCCCCACTTTGCCTCGCTGCATTTCTTTTTCTTTGGGATGGTTTTGGTTACTGCCTCCTGCACAGTGTTATAAACTTCTGTCAGTGTGTCTGTCAGATCTAACTCCTTGAATCTATTTGTCACCCCTACTATATTATCATAAAGGGTTTGATTTAGGTCATACCTGAATGGTCTAGTGTTTTTCCCTACTTTCTTCCATTTGTCTGCATTTTACAATAAGGAGCTCATGATTAATAATTTGAGTCGCAGTCAGCTCTTGTATTTGCTGACTGTCTAGAGCTTCTCCATCTTTGGCTGCAAAGATGATAATCAGGCCAATTTCAATATTGACCTTCTGGCAATGTCCGTGTGTAGAGTAGTCCCTTGTGTTGTTGGATGAGGGTGTTTGCTATGACCAGTGTGTTCTTTTGGCAAAACTCTGTTATCCTTTACCCTGCTTCATTTTGTACTCCAAGGCCAAACTTAGGTACCAATAAGACCACTTCTGTGTCATCAGCAGATCACAGGCTGTTCCATGTCCTCAAGCAACCATGCCACTCTTTACTTTCTAGAGTCAGAGGTGACCTACTAATTTCTGTATTTACATTTATTGTTTTCAACAACTCTCTTTATATGACTGGATATCTCCCTTCCTATTTATCATGATAAAGTGTGTGCAGATATTGAATCCTGAGATCTGACTCTTTTAAATGCATGCTCGGCATGTTGCCACCTCTCTGGATAGCTCTGTACCATTGGAAGAGGTCGTAGAGACCGCCACTGTGTTGGGTTGACCGAAACATTCATTCTTATGGAAGACCCCAAATGCACGCTTTGGCCAACCCAATTTTGGCAAGAAGAGTGAACGTCTTAGGTGGAGTGCTAGCTCAGACTTGGACTCTAAAAATCATTATTTCTGTTATTTTTTGTTTGCGTCATCAGATAACACTATCCCCTTTGCTCCTGCTTGAAATCCGACTAGCTGTAGCTGTAATGAAAACTCTCCCCTTACTGATCAGCAGGGTGATGATGGTTTTTGTTTCTCTGCTATATATATTGGTTCCACACAAAAACTGAAGCTATAAGGGAAAAGACCAGAGAGGGAGCAAAAAGAGAATAGTTTATAGTGTTTGTGTTAAGTGAGGTTATTTTGGTTGAAAAGAACAGAAACCGTCTAAAATGAGTTTCAGGTAGAGGTTTCTTCATAAGGGTATTTGGTGAAGCATCCCAAGGACAGGAATACTTATGTGCTTCAGGAAAGGCAGGATTCAGGAATCTGATTTTTCTTTCTGTTCCTCACTCTGTACAGATTTATTGTTAGCTCTTCCTTACAGGATGGAATACGGTCGCACACTAATAGGTCCCAGGCTTTGTAGACACACGAGGAAAGGCTGTCTCTTAGTCTCTTGATTCAGGGCTAAATTTCTAAGGAAGGAAACTCACTAGCTAGTGGGCAGGTGACCAGTTGTAACTTGACAGCTCTTGCAACAGCCACCAGCTCATGAAGGGATCAGTTCCTAGGAAAGGAATGCTGGACACACACTCACAGAAGTGATAATTTTGGATATTTTACCCCAACTTTTTTTTTCCTCAAGCCAGTTTTGAATTAATCTCTACAAATTTCCATTGCTGTCTCCTCCCAAGTAACCCATCTGAAAGAAGCAGTACTCCCACATGTCCTAACTCCAGCTCACTGGGATGTGAAGGAGATGTTAGCATCACGGAATTAGGGGAAAGAGTCTGCTGTTCCACGTTGGTGTCTCTTGTGTTCCTTTTTTTGTTCCCGTTCCAGCCTCACCCTTACAGACCTACATGTTCCAGAACTTCCAGCTTCCTCTCTCCTCTGATTATTGCGGTTGCCTTTCTGCACACGTTTTCCACTTCTTGAACCTTGAGTTTTTGACATGAGAAATGATTTCCAGCAAAATGGTTGTGTTATTTATTAATGAAGTTCGACATGGCTCGTCAGCTTAAATGTTAAGATTGTAAATTTCATCTGTATCATATCCCATGTCCTCTGTGGCTAAATACCACACATGACTTTCTGCCTGAAATTCACTGATAGACCGTGGTATATTAAGAAACTGCTTGTTTTGTTCAGGTTTTGAAAAATGTTCGGAGGAAGCCAGGTTATTCTTGACTAGTTAAAAAAAAAGGATGAAAATGTAAGTTTCTTGAAATTTGAGAGTCCACCTTCTCAGAAAGCTATTAAATCCTTTCTGTGAGAAGTTCATCCCCTGGGCGATCTATTGGTTATTAATAGTGACAGAGGAAGCGTGGAGAGGGTGGGTTCAGCTTGTACAGGGTCCTAACTTGGTTGCCTGGGAAGTGAGGGATGAGGCAGGAGGATTTTGCTTTTTCTGTTTTTCTACCTTATATTTTTCTTCTATTTTCTCCATCCCTTCCACAACTTTTTTTTTGTTTGTTTGTTTCTGTTTCTTCCCCCCACCTGTCCACTATCTATAAAGCATGCTGTTAGGAGGGTAAGGCTCAGAAGGTGAAGAATCCATCTGCCAGTATATGAGATCCAGCTTTGATCCCTGGATAAGGAAGATCCCCTGGAGAAGGAAGTGGCTACCCACTCTGGTATTCTTGTCTAGAGAATCTCATGGGCAAAGGAGCCTGGTGGGCTACAGTCCATAGGGGCACAAAGAGTCAGACATGACTGAGCAGCTAACACTTCCATTTTCTTAGGAGGATGGGGTAAAATACGACTCACACAAGGCAAAATCAGTTCAGTTCAGTTGCTCAGTCGTGTCCAACTCTTTGCGACACCGTGGATGGCAGCACCAGGCCTCCCTGTCCATCACCAGCTCCCGGAGGTCCCACCCTCCTGTCCCACCATTCTAGGTCATCACGGAGCACTGAGCTGCGGCCCCTGTGCCACACAGCAGTTTCCCCCCACCTGTCTAGCTGTTACTGTCCCGACTATAGTTAACGGTATTGTATACTTGAAATTTCTATGGGGGTGGATCTAAGTGGTGGATCCCACCACAAAAGAAAGGTAGCCATGTGAGGTGATGATTGCTAGCTATTTTGAAAATGCAAGTTTTAATCAGGAACCAATCTGAAAGGAGGCAATGCTGGAGAGGGTTTCCACCACCACACTTGTGTACTTCATCCACAAGTGTTCCTTGCTTCTGCCAGTATCCCTCTGGGTTCTCTATTTGACGTGAGGGCATGGTGACCCACTCCAGTATTCTTGCCTGGAGAATCCCCATGGGCAGAGGCACCTGGCGGGCTACAGTTCATGGGGTTGCAAAGAGTCGGACATGAGAGAGCAACTAAGCACAGCACCGTTTCTCTTTCCTCTTTCACCCATATTAATTTCTTGTGATTTTTAATTCTTCCAAGTAAAAGCAAGAATGTATGTGCTGGTAAACTGCATTGGTAAGGTATTTTGTGGTTATAATTTAATGTGAATACTAATGTCACTTTAGACTGTGAACAGCTCAGACAGGGTTTATGTGACCAGCCTCCCGGTTATCACCTGGTCTGTGGTGGGTGACCAGTAGTGCTGGTTACCTAGACTTTTTTTTTTTTTTTCACTTTTTTGAGGGGCATGATTTTAGATGTATAGAAAAGTTGCAAATATGGAGCATTTCTGTGTTCATCATTCAGCTCTTCTGCTTATATAACAAGCTTGGTTCATTTGTCAAAACCAAGAAATTAACATTGATACTATGCTACTAAATAAACTACAGACTTTATTCAATATCACCAGTATTTTCCATTAGCGCCCTTTTTTTCTGTTCCAGGACCAAATCTATGAAACCATCTGGGATTTTGTCTTCATGTAATTTTCATATCCTCTAATATTGAATACTAATTTTTAAATTTACCTTTTACAATTTTACTTTTGATAATTTATGATAAGTGGTATGGAACATAAGGGAAATAAACATATGAATATGTAAAATAAACTAAATGTCATTTTCCAGTGATTCTAATTTTGTTTAAATTAAGATTGCCTAGTATCAGTATGGTACAAAGAGAATTTAACAGATTTAAATTTCAGGATCTGGAAAGGGACCATTTTCGCTTGACTTCTGAAATTCCCTTTATTTTAAAATATAGGTCTATTTATTGGACTTTCATAATACAGTGAAAGTTTCTTTTTAGCATTGATAATTCAAACTCTACTTGGTTGGCAAGGTTAATACTAATATCTAGAGAAAAATATTTTACAATTTTATTTTTGTAAGGAAATTAAATTCCAAAGGAAATACCTTTAGACACAAAAAGGGTTGGAATTTTGGAGTCAAACTTCAGATTTTTTTGTGGTAATCCCGGTAGGATTTTTAAAAATTGCCAGACGTACCCAGCCTTCTGTGTTGATTATTGTTTTATGTATTACTTTCCTTGCATACTTTTTAGTTGCAGCTTCCTGTGCACCATACAATTATATTAATATACGGTCCAAAAGTTCTTGCCTTTTCTCCAGGAAACAAAATACCCAGTGTTTTTTCTAAATCGTATGGTAGATAAAGGTAATCTTTTAAAACTGAGTGATATTACTGCCCCAAATCTAGTAGCATTCTTGGCATATAATATGCATGCAAAAAAGAGGTATTGAGAAGTTGAACTCATAGAAGCAGAAAGTGGAATGGCGGTTGCCAACTGGAGGAGGGGTTTTTCAAAAGGATGTGAATTGAGACAATTATTCAGATGATTAAGATGGAAAGGAGTTTTCACCAGAAATATTCCAATTATGGAAGCAATTTACAACAAAATTACTGGGAAAACTAGTTGTCCTTTACTTGATCTGGTTAGATTGGACAAACAAAAAAACCTATATTTTCTTAAATTCTTCAGTATCTGTGGGTCAAATTCTATTGTATTTAAATAGCTTAGTTTTCTTAAAGTCTATATGTTTAGGTTGGAAACAAAAACAAGAAGACTATTGATAACAAAGGAACAGGGAGGGAAGAAGTTCAGGCGAGAAAAAACAAAATGCTGCTTTGCATAGCCTCAGTGGATGCATTGTAAAATCTAACGTGAGCACAATGCAGCGGTGGAGTGGGAGGCCAGCTAAATCTAGGCATAGTCCTTCTTCTCCCTTCTTTTTTTGTCCTTCTGCCTCATCACAAATCTGTACCACTCTCTTATTTTTATTTCCCTTTTTATATGTCCAGGGCACAGTCCCTTTCTCTACATTCACCCTTGATTATATCTGGTGGCCCTTTGAACCTCCCCAGTGTCTGGCGCACAAAAAGTGCTCTTTGTGTGAGCAGGAAGGCAGGGCCCACGTCCTGTCCTTCAGTGTCCTTTGTGGGGCAACTGCTTCCTTAGCATTTTTAGTTTTCTCTTTCTTGTGTGTGTTTTTTTGAAACATCATGGGTATTGTTTGTAAAACTCATTGTACTGCAAGTCTGTTCTGTTGTTCAGCCCACGGCCCTTCACCTCTCCATCTCCTGTCTCGCCCACCTCTTGAGTGCCCGGCTGGATCCTTCCAGATGTCTCATTCCCAAAGCACAGCTGTCTGTTCCCTTCTTCACTGTGGTGCATTGCCAGCCAGGCGAGGAGAATACTTACATCATTACGGGCACGTTTTCCACATGACGATTTTTAATGGGCAAGGATATACACCCTGGGACTGACAAAATCATTAGAACATGGTATGGGGGAGCACACCCAAAGAGGAGGCGGTTCTGGGCAGTCATTTCCCCCAGTACAGAGTGAAAGGTCAGTGGGTACAGAGATTTTCTGCCCACTGTGGGCTGTCTGTATACTTCTCTTGCTCTGATTGCTTCAGGTCCTACTTGATACTGCACAGATCTGTGTAAATGCAGAGCCTGAAAACACTCCATGAGCCCTTTGAAAGCTAATGTTTCTGAAAAACAGCACCTTGCTATATTATAGGAACTCATGCCAGGCACTGTTTGAAGTGCATTACACAGAGTAACTCATTTTATCCTTCCAACAACCCTATGAGGGAAAAACTTATCTCTGTTTCAGAGATGAGAAAATGGAAGCTGATGAAATACTTCTCCTACCAGAGCCTCATGGGGTGTTCTCCACAGCAGGTACTTAGTAATGAAATTCCTAAGTTGTAGAGCCAGGATTTGGACATAAGCAGCTGGGCTTGAGAATCTGTACTCAGATTATCTAGATGCCTCTTGCTGGTGAATACTTGCTGGGGCGAGTGTGAGAGGGGTATTTTATGGGCTTCGTTGGATTTCAAATGATCTGATATGCTCCAGCAGCCTGTAGTTAATTGGACATGTTAAGTCTGAAAGGATGAACATCAGACATGAGGAATTTGATTAGAGTCTGTGTGCATCGACCAGAGCCCCAAGTCTAGGCTCTCAAGGAGAATGTTCTTGTGCTGCTTTTTGTGGGAAACCCTTCACCTCAATAGAGCTCTTCTCACTGAATGATAAGGGATCAGGTGAAAAGAAACACTGGACTTTGAAAAGATTCTATGATCTAAAGAATGACACCATTTTTCTCAAGTTGTAGAGAAATATTAGACTTCTAAAAATTAAAACACATAAATTTAAACTATATAAACCATCTGCTTTGGGGCTTCCTTGGTGGCTCAGACGGTAAAGATTCTGCCTGCAACACAGGAGACCAGTGTTTGATCCCTGGGTTGGGAAGATCCCCTGGAAAAGGAAATGGTAATCCACTCCAATATTCTTGCCTGGAAAATCCCAAGGACAGAGGAGCCTGGAGGACTACAGTCCTTGATGTCTTAAAGAGCCTGCTTTGGGATTTTGATACAATACAGGAAAATTATTCTATAAAATTATATAACCAACACATACATGTGTGCTTATATATGTTTATATATACACACACTAGCATAGTCATATAATATACATTGGACAAGAAATATGAAAAAGGAGTAACTCTTATGCAGATAAAAATAGGAAAAACCTGTACAAAACCTAAAAGCGATGAAGCTTGATTTATAGCTTGAATAGAAGCAGTGAAGGGCATAATCAATATTCAAGAAATTCTATTAGAGAAAAAATGGTCCTGGTCAGAAAAAAATGAAGAGTAACAAGGATCAAATACAGAAGTGCGTAAAGCTTTATTGACATAAGAAAGACCAGCTGTAAATGAAATAAGCGCACCAATTATCAGGCAGAATTGATGAAAAGACAGATTCTGATGAATTATTCTAAAATTTTAGAGCTAGAGAACAATCTATTTAAGTATCCAGCTGGAAAACTCAAAAAACAAAAAAAAACCAGACCAGGGTAATTACAAATAAATTGAAGTGAAACTTTTTTTATCTGACAGTTCTTTACATCAGTTATAGATTCTAAGGGCACAACATTTATACTCACTCCTAGGAAGGAAATGTGATCCAATTTTTCTCTTTTAAAATTTAAAATATTTTAATGGAAATTTGACATATAACATTGTTTAAATTAAAGATATGAAAAGTGAAAGTTGCTCAGTCATGTCTGACCCTTTGTAACCCCATGGACTGTGTACTGTATGCCAACTTAATACTTTTATAGGTTGTATAATATGATTGGCACTGTAGCAATAATTAACATCTCTATAATGTTATATAGTTATTTCTTTTTAATGAATAATTATCTCTTGGGAAATTTGATTTTAATACAGCATTGCCTATATTCACCGCATTGTGCTTTGGATCTCTAGAATTTATTTACTACTTGTTTCAAGTTTGTCCCCTGAAACATCTCTCCTATCCCTCTCATGCCCATCCCCTGCTAACCACCTTTCTGCTCTCTGTTTTTATGAGTTTGGCTTGTGTAGATTCCGCATATAAGTAATATCACATGGTACCTCTCTTTCTCTGACTTATCACGCTTAGTATAATGTGCTCAAGGTCCGTCCTGTTGCCAATAACATGATGTCCTTCTTTATCATAACTGGATAATATTCTGTTGTATAAATACATCACAGATTCTTTATCCATTTGTCTGTTTTGGGGCCCTTAGGTTGTTGCCATACCTTGGCTATAGTAAACAATGCTGCAGGAAGCGTGGGAGTGCATATATCTCTTTCGTATCCTGTTTTCATTTCCTTTGGGTGTATACCCAGAAGTGGAATTGCTGGACCATACCCTGTATCTATTTTTAATTTTTTGAGGAATCTCCACCTTGCTTTTCATAGAGGCTGAAGAACCAATTTACATTCCCATCTTCAGTACACAAGATTTCTGTTTTCTCAACATCCCTACCAACACCTGTCATCTTTTTCTCTTCTTGATGATATCCCTTCAGACATGTGTGAGGTGATATTTCATTGTGATTTTGACTTACACTTTCCTGATGTTGAACATCTTTTCATGTACCTGCTGGTCCTTGGCCCATTGTTATAAAACACTGTTTTGGTCACGTTCTATGAATTGTTTGTATATTTGAATATTAACCTCTTATCCAGTATATGGGTTGCAAAATTTTTCTCCCATTCTGTAGGCTGTCTTTATTTTGTTAATTGCTTCTTTTGCTGTGCAGAAGCTTCTAAGTTTGATATAGTCCCTTTTGTTGTTTGTGCTTTTGGTGTTATATTCAAAATTGTTGCTGAGACCAGTATTGAGGAAATCCTTCTGTATGCTTCCTTCTAGAACTTTCATGGTATCCTATCTTGTGTTTGAGTCTTTGATCCATTCCTGGGTAATTTTTGTGAGTGATATAAGATGGAGTCCAATTTCACTGTATGTGTTTATCCAATTTTCCTAAGACCGTTTATCAAAGAGACTCTCCTTTCCCCACAGGTATTGTGGCTCCCTTGTTGAACATTATGTGACTGTGTGCTTCTGGGCTTCCTGTTCTATTCTTTTGATTGATGTAGCTATTATTATACCAGTATTACACTGTGATTATTACTATAGCTCTGTTGTATAGTTTAAAATCAGGAAGGGTGATGCCTCTGGCTTTGTTTTTCTCTGGATTGCTTGGGCAGTTTGAGGATTTCAGGGGTTTTTTTTCTATATCTTTAAAGAGTGCTACTATTATTCTGATGAAGGTTGCGTTGAATCCATAGAGGGCTTCAAGTAGTATGGATGTTTTAATAATACTAGTCCTTCTAATCCATGAACATGAGATGTTTTTCCATTCGTCTGTGCCTTCTTCAGTTTCTTTGAACAAATTCTTCTGTTTTTTACTGTACAGTAAATCTGTACTGTACCTCCCCCTTGGTTACATTTATTGCTAAGTATTTTGTTGTTTTTGATGCTGTTGTTAATGGGATTGTTTTATTTCTTGTTTATCTTTTATAACTAGTGTATAGAAGTGCAGCTGATTTCTGCATATTGATTTTATATCTTTAAAATGTACTGAGTTAAAAAAAAATAGTTCCAACACTTTTTGGTTGAGTCTTTGGGATTTTCTATATACAAAATCATATCATCCGCAAAGAATGACAAGATTACTTCTTCCTTTCCAATTTGAATGCCTTTTCTCTCTTTGTCTTGCTTAATTTCTCTAGGTCAGACTTCTAGTATTTCTCACTAGTGGTGGGAGTGAGCTTTGGAACCCTTGTTTTATCCTTGGAAAAGCTTTCAGTTTTTCACCGTTGAGTATATTGTTGGCCACGTTTTTGCTGTATATGGCCTTTATTATTTTGAGGTATGTTCCTTCTTTACATGAAGATCTTTTCATTTCAGCTTGAAGAACTTTTGGCATTCTTGCAGGGCGGGTACACTGGTGGTGAACTCCCTCAGCTTTTGTTTGCCTGGGAAAGCCTTTATTTCTCATTCATATCTTAAGGATAACTTTGCTAGATAAGTACAGCTGGCAACTTTTACCTCTCAACACTTCGAATATGTCATATCACCCTCTCCTGACCTGTAAGTGGTTCTGCTGAGAAGTCTGCTGATGGTCTAACTGGGATTGGGGATGTCTCTCTGCTTACTTCCTTTCCTCCTCTTGATGCTTTAAAGATTCTTTCTTTGTCCCTGATTTTTAACAATTTCATTCTAATGTGTCTTGGTGAAGGTCTTTTTGCATTGAGACAACAAAGTGGATTGATACATTGAAGTTCTTCCTCAGGTTTGAAATATTATCAGCTATTATTTCTTTAAATAAACTCTCTGCCTCCTTCCACTCTACTTTTTCTAGTACTCCAATTATTCTGATATTTGCCTTTCTAGTCGGATCCAATAGGGCTTCTTCAATTAGAAATAGATCTTAGTTCTCTCTTCTCAATAAATTATTTCTATTTTCCAATCCTCTGGATCATTTATTCTCTCTCCCAACCATTCTTCCCTGTTATTGCTGGTTTCGATTGCATTTGGAAGAGGAAATGGCAACCCACTCCAGTATTCTTGCCTGGGAAATCCTATGGACACAGGAGCCTAGCGGGCTACAGTCCATGGGGTCGCAGAGTCGGACACAACGGAAGTGACGGAGCGTGAGCGCTGCATTCTTTATTTCATTTACTGAATTCTTCAGCTTCAGAATTTGGTTCTGTTTAAAAAATAATTTCAGTCTTCGGGTAAAGAACTCCTTCTCTTCAAATATCTTAATCCTGAGTTCTATGTATTGTCCTTTCACGTTTTCTTGGAGCTCACTGAATTTCTTCGTAACAGTTCTTTTGCATTCTTGATAATTTAGACCGTAATATTCCATGCCTCTGAGGTTGGTTGCTGGAGAATTATCAGCTTTTTTCTTAGGAAACTGCATTTCCTTTGTTTTTCCTGCTGTTTGAAGGTATGCAGGTCTGCTTTTGTATTTGAAGTAGCAGATCCACCCTCAATTGAATTTTGCTTCTGTAGTTCTTAAACGTCAACAAGCTATTAGAAACCTTTCTCTTATGCTCCAGAAGGTGGCGCTACAGCCCAAGCCTGTGGTTTCTCCTACTGGAGCTGGCTGATGCCCTTGGGAAAGTGGAGCTGATGGCAGAATAGGGGGTGGCGGGAGCGTAGCCCCTGCAGCTTTGGGGGTTCCCATGAGTCCAGGTGCGGACCCCTCAAGTGTGTCACTCCCGGAGGTCCACAGCAGGAAAGCAGACAGCAGGAAACACATTCCTTCAAAGCCCTTTTATGCTATTTGCGTCCTCCCCTTTCCCTTCCCCACTCACGAGAGTTCCCTCCTCAGACACCTGGGTGTTGCTGGGGAGAAACAGGTTTCCCCAGCTGCAACCACACAATGGCACAGCCCAAGCCACTCACCACTTTGGCTTTTTAACCTCCTCCTTGGGAGAGTTTAACTGTTTACCTCCCCTGTGGGAGAGGTCACCGCTTTCCACCACCTCTGCTAGAGAGGTCGCCACTGAAAGTGAAAAGTGCAACTCAGTGCGACCCCATGAACTGTAGCCCAGCAGGCTCCTCCGTCCATGGGATTCCCCAGGCAAGAAGACTGAAGTGGGTTGTCATTTCTTTCTCCAGGGGATTTTCCCAACCCAAGAATCGAACCTGGGTCTCCTGTATTATAGGCAAATTCTTTACTGTTTGAGCCACCAGGGAAGACCTCTGCTGCCAAAAGCCCAGCCATTTGCAGTGTTGCCCTGGGGAGAGGGTCCCATTTTGGCCCATTCCTTCCTCTCCTATCATCTAGACTCATCTATCTCCATCTTGCTTCTGTGGTGTGCCAGACTCTCTCCTCAGAAAGGCTGGACTCTGGCGAAGTCTTCCGCACAGGTGGCCATGGGTATCCACCCAGTTTCGTACCCTCCACATTTCTTTTCTCTGATCAGGTTGAGTAAAGCTGGGGCAGGCTTGTCAAGTCAGCCTCATAGCCGCTACCGAGTTCCTATCTGCCCATTTTCAGAAGCACGCGTGAGTTTACCTTCTGCGAATCCTGGTGTAATGTGCACAGGCCCCTTTGTTCCATTGTGTGGTGCTGTGTGCATGCTGGGCTAAGTCACTTCAGTCGTGTCTGGCTCCTCATGTGCCCGTGGACTGCAGCCCACCAGGCTGCTCTGCCCATGGGATTCTCCGGGCAAGAATACTGGGCTGTCTCGCCACGTCCTCCTCCAAGGCATCTTCCTGACNTGAGGTGATATTTCATTGTGATTTTGACTTACACTTTCCTGATGTTGAACATCTTTTCATGTACCTGCTGGTCCTTGGCCCATTGTTATAAAACACTGTTTTGGTCACGTTCTATGAATTGTTTGTATATTTGAATATTAACCTCTTATCCAGTATATGGGTTGCAAAATTTTTCTCCCATTCTGTAGGCTGTCTTTATTTTGTTAATTGCTTCTTTTGCTGTGCAGAAGCTTCTAAGTTTGATATAGTCCCTTTTGTTGTTTGTGCTTTTGGTGTTATATTCAAAATTGTTGCTGAGACCAGTATTGAGGAAATCCTTCTGTATGCTTCCTTCTAGAACTTTCATGGTATCCTATCTTGTGTTTGAGTCTTTGATCCATTCCTGGGTAATTTTTGTGAGTGATATAAGATGGAGTCCAATTTCACTGTATGTGTTTATCCAATTTTCCTAAGACCGTTTATCAAAGAGACTCTCCTTTCCCCACAGGTATTGTGGCTCCCTTGTTGAACATTATGTGACTGTGTGCTTCTGGGCTTCCTGTTCTATTCTTTTGATTGATGTAGCTATTATTATACCAGTATTACACTGTGATTATTACTATAGCTCTGTTGTATAGTTTAAAATCAGGAAGGGTGATGCCTCTGGCTTTGTTTTTCTCTGGATTGCTTGGGCAGTTTGAGGATTTCAGGGGTTTTTTTTCTATATCTTTAAAGAGTGCTACTATTATTCTGATGAAGGTTGCGTTGAATCCATAGAGGGCTTCAAGTAGTATGGATGTTTTAATAACACTAGTCCTTCTAATCCATGAACATGAGATGTTTTTCCATTCGTCTGTGCCTTCTTCAGTTTCTTTGAACAAATTCTTCTGTTTTTTACTGTACAGTAAATCTGTACTGTACCTCCCCCTTGGTTACATTTATTGCTAAGTATTTTGTTGTTTTTGATGCTGTTGTTAATGGGATTGTTTTATTTCTTGTTTATCTTTTATAACTAGTGTATAGAAGTGCAGCTGATTTCTGCATATTGATTTTATATCTTTAAAATGTACTGAGTTAAAAAAAAATAGTTCCAACACTTTTTGGTTGAGTCTTTGGGATTTTCTATATACAAAATCATATCATCCGCAAAGAATGACAAGATTACTTCTTCCTTTCCAATTTGAATGCCTTTTCTCTCTTTGTCTTGCTTAATTTCTCTAGGTCAGACTTCTAGTATTTCTCACTAGTGGTGGGAGTGAGCTTTGGAACCCTTGTTTTATCCTTGGAAAAGCTTTCAGTTTTTCACCGTTGAGTATATTGTTGGCCACGTTTTTGCTGTATATGGCCTTTATTATTTTGAGGTATGTTCCTTCTTTACATGAAGATCTTTTCATTTCAGCTTGAAGAACTTTTGGCATTCTTGCAGGGCGGGTACACTGGTGGTGAACTCCCTCAGCTTTTGTTTGCCTGGGAAAGCCTTTATTTCTCATTCATATCTTAAGGATAACTTTGCTAGATAAGTACAGCTGGCAACTTTTACCTCTCAACACTTCGAATATGTCATATCACCCTCTCCTGACCTGTAAGTGGTTCTGCTGAGAAGTCTGCTGATGGTCTAACTGGGATTGGGGATGTCTCTCTGCTTACTTCCTTTCCTCCTCTTGATGCTTTAAAGATTCTTTCTTTGTCCCTGATTTTTAACAATTTCATTCTAATGTGTCTTGGTGAAGGTCTTTTTGCATTGAGACAACAAAGTGGATTGATACATTGAAGTTCTTCCTCAGGTTTGAAATATTATCAGCTATTATTTCTTTAAATAAACTCTCTGCCTCCTTCCACTCTACTTTTTCTAGTACTCCAATTATTCTGATATTTGCCTTTCTAGTCGGATCCAATAGGGCTTCTTCAATTAGAAATAGATCTTAGTTCTCTCTTCTCAATAAATTATTTCTATTTTCCAATCCTCTGGATCATTTATTCTCTCTCCCAACCATTCTTCCCTGTTATTGCTGGTTTCGATTGCATTTGGAAGAGGAAATGGCAACCCACTCCAGTATTCTTGCCTGGGAAATCCTATGGACACAGGAGCCTAGCGGGCTATAGTCCCTGGGGTCGCAGAGTCGGACACAACGGAAGTGACGGAGCGTGAGCGCTGCATTCTTTATTTCATTTACTGAATTCTTCAGCTTCAGAATTTGGTTCTGTTTAAAAAATAATTTCAGTCTTCGGGTAAAGAACTCCTTCTCTTCAAATATCTTAATCCTGAGTTCTATGTATTGTCCTTTCACGTTTTCTTGGAGCTCACTGAATATCTTCGTAACAGTTCTTTTGCATTCTTGATAATTTAGACCGTAATATTCCATGCCTCTGAGGTTGGTTGCTGGAGAATTATCAGCTTTTTTCTTAGGAAACTGCATTTCCTTTGTTTTTCCTGCTGTTTGAAGGTATGCAGGTCTGCTTTTGTATTTGAAGTAGCAGATCCACCCTCAATTGAATTTTGCTTCTGTAGTTCTTAAACGTCAACAAGCTATTAGAAACCTTTCTCTTATGCTCCAGAAGGTGGCGCTACAGCCCAAGCCTGTGGTTTCTCCTACTGGAGCTGGCTGATGCCCTTGGGAAAGTGGAGCTGATGGCAGAATAGGGGGTGGCGGGAGCGTAGCCCCTGCAGCTTTGGGGGTTCCCATGAGTCCAGGTGCGGACCCCTCAAGTGTGTCACTCCCGGAGGTCCACAGCAGGAAAGCAGACAGCAGGAAACACATTCCTTCAAAGCCCTTTTATGCTATTTGCGTCCTTCCCTTTCCCTTCCCCACTCACGAGAGTTCCCTCCTCAGACACCTGGGTGTTGCTGGGGAGAAACAGGTTTCTCCAGCTGCAACCACACAATGGCACAGCCCAAGCCACTCACCACTTTGGCTTTTTAACCTCCTCCTTGGGAGAGTTTAACTGTTTACCTCCCCTGTGGGAGAGGTCACCGCTTTCCACCACCTCTGCTAGAGAGGTCGCCACTGCAAGTGAAAAGTGCAACTCAGTGCGACCCCATGAACTGTAGCCCAGCAGGCTCCTCCGTCCATGGGATTCCCCAGGCAAGAAGACTGAAGTGGGTTGTCATTTCTTTCTCCAGGGGATTTTCCCAACCCAAGAATCGAACCTGGGTCTCCTGTATTATAGGCAAATTCTTTACTGTTTGAGCCACCAGGGAAGACCTCTGCTGCCAAAAGCCCAGCCATTTGCAGTGTTGCCCTGGGGAGAGGGTCCCATTTTGGCCCATTCCTTCCTCTCCTATCATCTAGACTCATCTATCTCCATCTTGCTTCTGTGGTGTGCCAGACTCTCTCCTCAGAAAGGCTGGACTCTGGCGAAGTCTTCCGCACAGGTGGCCATGGGTATCCACCCAGTTTCGTACCCTCCACATTTCTTTTCTCTGATCAGGTTGAGTAAAGCTGGGGCAGGCTTGTCAAGTCAGCCTCATAGCCGCTACCGAGTTCCTATCTGCCCATTTTCAGAAGCACGCGTGAGTTTACCTTCTGCGAATCCTGGTGTAATGTGCACAGGCCCCTTTGTTCCATTGTGTGGTGCTGTGTGCATGCTGGGCTAAGTCACTTCAGTCGTGTCTGGCTCCTCATGTGCCCGTGGACTGCAGCCCACCAGGCTGCTCTGCCCATGGGATTCTCCGGGCAAGAATACTGGGCTGTCTCGCCACGTCCTCCTCCAAGGCATCTTCCTGACCCAGGGATTGAACCTGCGTCTCTTGCGTTGCAGATTCTTTACCGAGCCACCTGCAGATGTCTAATTAGGTGTTAATCAAAGAAGAGAGGAATGACTCACGCTGCTATGGTGCTGATGTCAGTCCCAGCTTTCCTTTCTTTTCTCAAGGTATATAGGAAATGTGAAGATAGGTGTATTTGTAAGATGCCATGTGAAGTAAAGGACAGAAATTCTCATAAAATCAAAAAATAAAAAATTGTATCACTCATCCATTAAAAAATTAAAGATATACTACATTGGAATAAGACATAAATTAGTAACAAACTCAGAAAAAGGACAGATTAAGCCATAGAAGACTGACTTTTAAACTCTGATACCAGTGACACACAAGTTTAAATTCTTACTGTAAATATAAATAAAAATAGTACAAATATAAATATATGCCTAAAGAGAATGTACAAGATAAAAATAATTCATGCCTAAAGAAGTCATATTTATGAAAAAACTTAGTAGGTGAGAAGACTCTTGAGAGTCCCTTGGACTGCAAGGAGATCCAACCAATCCATTCTGAAGGAGATCAGCCCTGGGATTTCTTTGGAAGGAATGATGCTGAAGCTGAAACTCCAGTACTTTGGCCACCTCACGCGAAGAGTTGACTCACTGGAAAAGACTCTGATGCTGGGAGGGATTGAGGGCAGGAGGAGAAGGGGATGACAGAGGATGATGGCTGGATGGCATCATGGACTCGATGGACGTGAGTCTGAGTGAACTCCGGGAGTTAGTGATGGACAAGGAGGCCTAGCGTGCTGCGATTCATGGGGTCGCAAAGAGTCAGACACGACTGAGCGACTGAACTGAACTGAGTAGGTGAGAGAGAATTAAGAAAAGCCAAAACATGTTAATTTTCTTGTTTGCAGGGGGAAGTCAAGAGATCTTCTTGAATTCTTAGTCAATAGAAAAATAAGTCCAAGCACATTTTGAATTTTGAAAACACATAGAGTATCTTTGAGTTGATGGAAGTAGAGAAAATAGAACACTAGTTCATAAAGCAAAACACAAAAAACAAGTTATAGGTCATACTGTGCTGCTGCTGCTGCTGAGTCGCTTCAGTCATGTCCGACTCTGTGCGACCCCACAGACGGCAGCCCGCCAGGCTCCCCTGTCCCTGGGATTGTCCAGGCAAGAACACTGGAGTGGATTGCCATTTCCTTCTCCAGTGTATGAAAAGTGAAAGTGAAGTCGCTCAGGTCATACTGTGAACAAGGGCATATTAAAACATATACAAGTAAATAACCAATTTTTCTGTAATTTAAAATTGATCATAGCTTTATATTTTTTAAAAAAAGAGAAAAAAACAAAATGAATATGCTTCCAAGGGACAACACCAAAGCAACACAAATGTTTAAAAGGATTGGCCAGGCCAGGTCAGACACACAGAAATTAAATCATTTGTGGCGCAGTGTGAACTCCTATGGTGTGGGCTCTCCTGTGATTCCAGATTAGTCTCCCCTAGTTAAAAGTAAGGTGGCTTATTTGCTTGATGAAAAAAACAAAACAGTTGTGGCAGCATCAACATTCTGCAGAGAAGGGCCACTTTCTCTGACTATGAAACTAAATTACATGCGCACTCCAAAACCAATAAACACCACACAAAATCCCACCCAGTCACACATATACACCCTGGAAATTAATATTTGGAGAGCAGTACCTGTTTGCTGACTTCTTCACTTTGTGCACTTTGAAAGCAAAATGGTCTTCAATGGCTCCACTCTCGCCATCCAGCTTGCGTGCTTCATAGTCTTTTCTTGGCTCCTCTCATTACTTAGTCTGTGCTGTGTTTACTCCTTGATTAATCCCTACTTCCCTTCTAAACTCTGTTAAGTTTTTAACGCTATAATCCTAGGTTTTATTTTCCTACTTTGACCAACTGCCCCCCAGAATCTTTCATAAATATGTGTTCTCCTTAAGACTTAGCAGGTTTTCCACCTTTCAGCATCCCAACCCAATTCCCATGTATCAGGTGTCATGTCTATTTAGAGCAGTCACTTTAGATCTGTCATCCCGATTTTATTTCTAAACTGCAAGATGAAAATTTCAACTCTGATATGCCTACTTGGAAAGATTTCCTGAGCAGCTCCTATGTGACTGGTACTATTTTAAGTGTGTTCATAGGTTTGCTTGCTCAGTCTTTGGAAAATCCCGTAAGGTAGATAGTATCACCACATTTACAGGCATGAGGCTTTGAGTTCCCCGACCAGGATCCAGCCTGTAACCCTTGCATTAGAAGGAGAAGTCCTAACTGCTGGATCGCCAGAGAAGTCCTTCAGTTTCTTTATTTTTAAAATGAGGAAATTAAATGTCTGATGACCAAAGCCCTCTTTGGTTCTGTCAACAACTCTTAAATTCTACAACTCTAAAGAGAAAAGTTGATCTCTGAGAAAACTGCATACCGTAGTAACCAGAGCTGCAATTCCATATTTTGCCTCAAAAATCACCCTCTGCATTCTCATTTGATCCAAACTGCTTCTCCTCATGTGAGCCCCATCTCAGTCAATGGCACCACCCTTCACTGAGCTGACAGACATCTGTGTGTGTGCCGTCCCCTGCCCCGCCCCACTTTAATTTAGACAGTTACTTACTCCTGTCTACTTCTGTGTCCATTATAACTTTCAAAACTGGCCACTTCTCCACATCCTCACTGGCACAACTTTAGTCTCAGCTACCTTTAACTGGGCTTCCCAGGTGGCTAAAAAAAAAAAAAAAAAATCCACCTCCCAATGCAGGAGATGCAAGAGACACTGGTTCGATCCCTGGGTCAGGAAGACCCCCTGGAGAAGGAAATGGCAACCCACTCCAGTATTCTTGCCTGGGAAACCCCAAAGGGGCCTGATGGTCACAGTCCATGGTCACAAAGAGTTGGACAGCGATGAGCACGACTGCACCCTTACCTCCAGCCTGTAACAACGGAAGACCCTTGTTACTGGTCTCTCTGTCCCCACTGTGACCCTTCTCTAATCTCTTCTCCACAAGGAGCCAGAATGGTCCTTCTGAAAACCAGTTCTCATAACAAAGCCTTATTGTGGAATTCCCATAAAATCAGGGTAAAATCCAGTGTTCTCAGCATAACAAATATTACCCTACTGTATACATGACTTTTACTAATACAGCCAGCCTTGTTACTTGCCACTTCTGTCCTGTCCCTAGTAGCACTGAGTTAGCAGCCATCACTTTCTCTTGACTTTGAGTCTTTCTATATATAACTGGAGACGGCGATGGCCCCCACTCCAGCACTCTTGCCTGGAAAAATGCCATGGACGGAGGAGCCTGGTAGGCTGCAGTCCATGGGGTCGCTAAGAGTCGGACACGACTGAGCGACTTCACTTTCACTTTTCACTTTCATGCATTGGAGAAGGCAATGGCACCCCACTCCAGTACTCTTGCCTGGAAAATCCCATGGACAGAGGAGCCTGGTGGGCTGCAGTTGATGGGATCTCGAAGAGTCAGACACGACTGAGCGACTTCACTTTCACTTTTCTCTTGCATGCATTGGAGAAGGAAATGGCAACCCACTCCAGTGTTCTTGCCTGGAGAATCCCAGGGACGGGGTAGCCTGGCGGGCTGCCGTCTATGGGGTCGCACAGAGTCGGACACGACTGAAGTGACTCAGCAGCAGCAGCATATATAACTACTCTTGACGATCGGATGCCCTTTCTTCTCACGTTGCTTTGCAGCTCTTCAAGTTTTCCCCCTCAAGCTTGGGTCAGGTGTCACCTCTGTCAGCTTCCACATTATCCAGACCATCTTGGACTTCCCCGTGGCACCTTCAAACTGCCTGTTAGTTCCCTGTCTTCCCACTAGGCCCGTGAGAAGAGCATGTATCCAACCCAGCATATGGCATACCTAAGATGGTAGTGATAGTTGTTGAGTGAATGAAATAATTTCTAGAAGAGTCATAGTCCCTTTTTACATCCACTAATCTTTTGTTCCAAAAATATTTGTTCTTGGGGCTCATTTCAGTCCTACTCTGCAGGCCCTGTGGGAATACTTGCTAAGAAAAATAGAAGCGTGAAGAAGATGGGAAAATCAGAGGAGGGAAGGTGATGAAGTTTGACAGAAAGGGAGGGAAAAGAGCAAATAAACTGCACAGGGCTGACTGGGCCCGTTCCAAGGCTGTTTTCCTGGACAAGGAGCCAGACCAGAGGCGCTACTCAGTCACGCTAGGTGGGATGTCTTACGCTGGGGAAAAGTGTCAAAATAAAATGCCCAAGACCCCAGAAGACCTGTTCTTCAAGATTCATTTTAAGTTCAAAATCATTTTGCCTTGGATTACATGTTCTATAGTAGATTTTTCCATCTTTATCTGGACTTGGCCTTTCTTTTCCTCTCATACAGGTGGTGCTTTCTCTGCTCCAAGTGTGTAATCTACTCTCTCTGATCGCAATGGTACTCATTAGAGGTAGTCCTGCTGCTTAGGGATGTTTTGGAAATCTGTGTGTGTGTGTGTGGGGGGTGTTTTATGTTTGTTCCATGATTAAAAGGCTCTCCTGGCATTTAGTGAGTGGAGAATCAGGAGGCTGGATGTCTAATATTCAGGTTAGTCCGGAGTCACAAATCACTGTTTCTTGTACTGCTGACTTTTAGCAGACCTGCTGGACATTCATATAGGTCAAGAATTTATTTATAATTTTCTGAAGGAAGAACCAAATGATTGTTTTAACATATAAACAAATGATATTTTATGCAGTTTTAATATCCATTGAATTTGAAGTCAACTATGCATACAACTATTACATGCATAGAGAGAGGTCTCCCATTGTTTTATTTGGAACTTTTCCAAGAGTTATTCATCATTATTGGAACATCTCACTGTTGACAATGCCGCTTGAGGTACCTGAGTCAAAAATGCAGCACACCTGTGTCAGTCTGCAGTTTTGGCTGTTGAGATCATTATTTCTTCTAATATGAGTTTTTGTATATTGAATTATGTATGATTTTTTACTGAAATTTGCTTTGTTTATATTTATCTTTTATATAACAACCAGGGAGTTTTATGGGGGTGTTTGTTTAATTTATAACTGTAGGAAGATTATACCTTCTGTAAATTTGTTTTAGGGTTGTATTCAGTGTGATAGGGTTAAAAACCATTAATCTATGGAGGAGAGCGTAATGATTTAAAGGCAAGGACTATGGAGTTGGTCTTGGGCTTGAATCCCATCTCTGCCTGCTTGCTGGGATCTTTGAAAAGCTATTCCTATTCTCTTTGATTTAGTTTCCTCATCTATAAAACAGTTAACTTGTAGGGTGGTTGTGGTAATTATCTAAGTTTATACAGCTGAAGGTGCTTAGATCTGGACATGGTACAGAGAAAGTATTTGGTAAATGTTAGGTATAATTATTATAAGCCTGGATGATTGAATGGCTTTTGAAAAAAGAACAGCTTTATTGAGACATAATTGAGAAACCATGAATTCACATGTTGAAAGTGTAGTTCAGTAGTTTTTAGTATATAGTCACAGAGTAGTACCATCTTCAACACTGTCTAATTTTAGACTATTTTCATTACTTCAAAGAGAAACCTGCTGCTCATTAGCAGTCATTCCTCATTTCCCCCTACCCCCAGCCTCTGGCAACCGCTAATCTACTTTTTATTTCTATAGATGTACCTATTCTGGAAATTTCATGTAAATTACATTATACAGTAGTGGCCTTTCACTTGACAGCCTTCCTCACTGGCATAATATTTTCAAAGATCATTCCTGATGTGGCATGTATCATAACTTCGTTGTTTTTTACTGATGAATAATTTCTATGCAGGCCTTGATCATTTAAAAACTTATTTGCTATCTATCTTTTAAATCATATCTGCAGGCATCTGTTTTAATTTTTGGTTCCCTTCTGTTATTTATTATTAGACTATGAAACTTTCCAAAGCATTTTCATCTTTGAATATGAAATATAACTTGTCAAACTCTGTTAATATTCCAAAGTTTGAAGTATACAGTTATTCATTTCAAAATGCTTCAAGACACACATGAGTTGGAGAGAGTTATAGTCATTACAGGGAACTGTTATAAGAGTAATAAATAGTTAGAGATTAGGGTTTGTAAATTTACTTGGATAATAAATGAATATAAGATTTGTGTTTGAGACTTTTTTTGGAATGGGGACAAATGTGAAGATTAATTGGTGGAGAAAAGATGAGACTGCAAGGTATGACAGTGAGGTGGCCTTGATTAATCGAGTAATCCATCTTAGTCCTTCTTTTTATGGAAGAAGACAGCCTGTAGGTGTCCCCTGACACTGTTGTGCTAATAGTTAAAGCTTAGCTTTGCTTAAAACAGTTATCACTTTTGTAAATTAGCAGCAGCTCCAATTAAAGGGTGCAGGAGGGACAAAGACAAGCTTGAGATGGTTTGTCAGGGGAAGGGCGGGGGAGGCTCAGACAGAGGAGTGTCACAGAAGACAAGCATGGCTGCCAAGCAATGGAGAAAGAAGAAAGGAAGTCTGTTCCAAGAAAGATCATCAGTTATGGATAACAGAGCCAAGAAACAGATTTGTTTGGCTGAGGCAGTGCTAAAATAAAGTTTTTTTTTTAAATTTACTTGATAAGTTTGAGATGGAGCTTAAAAAAAAAATTCCCAACAGATAATTAATTTTGATGATACATTGCAACATATGTTACTAATTATTATATTCCTTAACTTAGGAAGAAAAATCATAAATTATTTAAATATATTTATAGTCAGAATATTTCTGAGATTGATGTTATTAAATTCTTATTTCCACAGGAAATGGCATAATATGGATATATTTTTGATGCCTTTTAGCATCTAACTGGTACCTTGACCAGTTGGAAATTGGACATGTAACACAGCCTAAGAAACAAGAATTTGATCATTATAATTCAGTAGTTTATGAAGACTATTGGGTATATAATATCGTGTTTTACTAACAGGAAAATGAATAAGTAACATTTGTTTACTTCATTGGAAAGTTCAAGTGAATTAGGTTTTCCAGTGTTTGATTCCACAAGGCAGATGACATCTTGGACTTCCAGCAAAATTCTAGCTGAAAGGACTTACATGGAAGGAACTCTTACTCTAACATGCTTGCCAAGATAGGTGAATATGCATCAGCTGTTATTTTTCTGGTGAGACCACTGCTGTATTCAAATGCTCTAGATGCAGAAGAATAAGTGAATGGAAGTGTTAGTAGAATTTTAGAGCTCAAAAATACAACCTAAGAGGTAAGAGTGAAAAAGTGTTAGTCACTTAGTCATGTCCGACTCTTGGCAACCCCATGGACTGTAGCCCTTCAGGCTCCTCTGTCCCTGGAATTCTGCAGGCAAGAATACTGGAATGGGTTGCCATTGCCCTCTCTAGGGATTGAATCCTAAACCACGGATGGAACCCTGGTCTCCCTTATTATAGGCAGATCCTTTACTGCACGAGCCCCCAGGGAAGCTACTGAGAGGTAGAGTGGACTGCGTTATTTAAGCAACCAGGACACGTTTCAGTGTGAGAGCAGGTGCAGACTGGGTCTGTTCTGGAATGTATGGTCATTGACTAAAATGGCAGCGCTTCTCATGGTACATGTTAGGAAATGAAGCCACAGAGATTTGCAATTTAGTGAGGTCATATTCCATCAGGGACCAGAGTAGGACTACAACCCAGCTCTCGGTCACGTGGTGTGTATCTGTTTTCCCACTCACATGACTTCTTTTCTAGTTACCTTTTACACGTTTCTACAATCACCTTGCAATAGAGGCTAAATTTTGATCTTTGCAAATATAGAAGAAAGTAGAGCAAAGGTAAATTCTTATCCTCAGTTTTTTAGAAGTTGATCTTTTTGCCTTCCGCCTGCATATAATGGAGTGATACGTGGGAGAGAATGAAGGAAAGGACTTAAGACATATGCTGGTTAGTGAGCTCTTCACTAGCTCAATGTTACTGTTGCAAAGATTGTGTTACGTCAATTACTTTATTTTTAAATTTTTATTGGCGTGTAGTTGCTTTACAACATTGTGTTAGTTTCTACTGTACAACAAAATGAATCAGCCGTACATACACATCTATCCCCTCCCTTTGGAACTTCCTTTCCATTCAAGCCACCACAGTGCATTAAGTTCCCTGTGCTGCGTTCAGCTCAGTTCACTCACTCAGTCGTGTCTGACTCTTTGCGACCCCATGGACTGCAGCATGCCAGGCCTCCCTGTCCATTGCCAACTCCTGGAGTTTACTCAGACTCATGTCCATTGAGTCAGTGATGCCATCCAACCGTCTTATTCTGTCGTCCCCTTCTCCTCCTTCCCTCAGTCTTTCCTGTGCTATATTGGTGGGGGTATAAATTGATACCACCACCATAGAAAACTATGGAGATTCCTTAGGGAAACTAAAATTAGAACTACCACATGGCCCACTAGCAATGGCCCAGGAGCAATCCCACAACTGGGCATATACCCAGAGAAAACCATAGTTCAAAATGCATGCCCTCCAATGATCATAGCAGCACTATTTACAATAGCCAGAACATAGAAGCAACCTAAATGTCCATCAGCAGAGGAGTGGATAAGGAAGGTGTGGTACATATGTACAATGGAATATTACTCATCCTTCAAAAGGGATGTAATCGGGTCATTTGTAGAGACATGGATGGACCTAGAGATTGTCATACAGAGTGAAGTAGGTCAGAAAGAGAAAAACAAATATCATCTATTAACACATACGTGTGGAAGCTAGAAAAATGGTGTAGATGATCTTATTTGCAAAGCAGAAATAGACAAATGTAGAGGACAAATATATGGATACCAAGGAGGAAAGAGGTGGGGTAGGAGAAATTGAGAGGCTGGAATTTACACACAAACACTATGTATAAAATGTGCGTAGAATAGATATCTAATGAGAACATACTGTAGCACAGAGGACTCTGCTTAATGCGCGATTCCTTCACCCGTATTGTTTTCTGAAGCTTGATTTCAGAGTGTGAGTTTCTGTCATTGTTCTTTTCTTCTTTCTTTCCTAAAATCTGCAACCTGATAACTCTGCACAGATTATGATGCAGCGCTTTGCAACCTGATGTGTCTTTACGGCTACTCAGCTTTGTTTTATGTGACTACTGTCTAAGCAGTCTTGCCCAGGCTCTGCTTGCTTTTGTGCCTCTCTCTTTGTAAGCTGTTCTACCACAGGAGCCCTGGTAGGGATCAAATTTCCTGGAGACCGTGCAGAACATACTAGTGTCAGTCGCTCAGTCGTGTCTGGCTCTTTGCGACCCCACAGACCGTAGCCCACCAGGCTTCTCTGTCTATGGGATTCTCTGGGCAAGAATACTGGAGTGGTCAGGCTCCCCTGTCCCTGGGATTGTCCAGGCAAGAACACTGGAGTGGATTGCCATTTCCTTCTCCAGTGTATGAAAAGTGAAAGTGAAGTCGCTCAGGTCATACTGTGAACAAGGGCATATTAAAACATATACAAGTAAATAACCAATTTTTCTGTAATTTAAAATTGATCATAGCTTTATATTTTTTAAAAAAAGAGAAAAAAACAAAATGAATATGCTTCCAAGGGACAACACCAAAGCAACACAAATGTTTAAAAGGATTGGCCAGGCCAGGTCAGACACACAGAAATTAAATCATTTGTGGCGCAGTGTGAACTCCTATGGTGTGGGCTCTCCTGTGATTCCAGATTAGTCTCCCCTAGTTAAAAGTAAGGTGGCTTATTTGCTTGATGAAAAAAACAAAACAGTTGTGGCAGCATCAACATTCTGCAGAGAAGGGCCACTTTCTCTGACTATGAAACTAAATTACATGCGCACTCCAAAACCAATAAACACCACACAAAATCCCACCCAGTCACACATATACACCCTGGAAATTAATATTTGGAGAGCAGTACCTGTTTGCTGACTTCTTCACTTTGTGCACTTTGAAAGCAAAATGGTCTTCAATGGCTCCACTCTCGCCATCCAGCTTGCGTGCTTCATAGTCTTTTCTTGGCTCCTCTCATTACTTAGTCTGTGCTGTGTTTACTCCTTGATTAATCCCTACTTCCCTTCTAAACTCTGTTAAGTTTTTAACGCTATAATCCTAGGTTTTATTTTCCTACTTTGACCAACTGCCCCCCAGAATCTTTCATAAATATGTGTTCTCCTTAAGACTTAGCAGGTTTTCCACCTTTCAGCATCCCAACCCAATTCCCATGTATCAGGTGTCATGTCTATTTAGAGCAGTCACTTTAGATCTGTCATCCCGATTTTATTTCTAAACTGCAAGATGAAAATTTCAACTCTGATATGCCTACTTGGAAAGATTTCCTGAGCAGCTCCTATGTGACTGGTACTATTTTAAGTGTGTTCATAGGTTTGCTTGCTCAGTCTTTGGAAAATCCCGTAAGGTAGATAGTATCACCACATTTACAGGCATGAGGCTTTGAGTTCCCCGACCAGGATCCAGCCTGTAACCCTTGCATTAGAAGGAGAAGTCCTAACTGCTGGATCGCCAGAGAAGTCCTTCAGTTTCTTTATTTTTAAAATGAGGAAATTAAATGTCTGATGACCAAAGCCCTCTTTGGTTCTGTCAACAACTCTTAAATTCTACAACTCTAAAGAGAAAAGTTGATCTCTGAGAAAACTGCATACCGTAGTAACCAGAGCTGCAATTCCATATTTTGCCTCAAAAATCACCCTCTGCATTCTCATTTGATCCAAACTGCTTCTCCTCATGTGAGCCCCATCTCAGTCAATGGCACCACCCTTCACTGAGCTGACAGACATCTGTGTGTGTGCCGTCCCCTGCCCCGCCCCACTTTAATTTAGACAGTTACTTACTCCTGTCTACTTCTGTGTCCATTATAACTTTCAAAACTGGCCACTTCTCCACATCCTCACTGGCACAACTTTAGTCTCAGCTACCTTTAACTGGGCTTCCCAGGTGGCTAAAAAAAAAAAAAAAAAAAATCCACCTCCCAATGCAGGAGATGCAAGAGACACTGGTTCGATCCCTGGGTCAGGAAGACCCCCTGGAGAAGGAAATGGCAACCCACTCCAGTATTCTTGCCTGGGAAACCCCAAAGGGGCCTGATGGTCACAGTCCATGGTCACAAAGAGTTGGACAGCGATGAGCACGACTGCACCCTTACCTCCAGCCTGTAACAACGGAAGACCCTTGTTACTGGTCTCTCTGTCCCCACTGTGACCCTTCTCTAATCTCTTCTCCACAAGGAGCCAGAATGGTCCTTCTGAAAACCAGTTCTCATAACAAAGCCTTATTGTGGAATTCCCATAAAATCAGGGTAAAATCCAGTGTTCTCAGCATAACAAATATTACCCTACTGTATACATGACTTTTACTAATACAGCCAGCCTTGTTACTTGCCACTTCTGTCCTGTCCCTAGTAGCACTGAGTTAGCAGCCATCACTTTCTCTTGACTTTGAGTCTTTCTATATATAACTGGAGACGGCGATGGCCCCCACTCCAGCACTCTTGCCTGGAAAAATGCCATGGACGGAGGAGCCTGGTAGGCTGCAGTCCATGGGGTCGCTAAGAGTCGGACACGACTGAGCGACTTCACTTTCACTTTTCACTTTCATGCATTGGAGAAGGCAATGGCACCCCACTCCAGTACTCTTGCCTGGAAAATCCCATGGACAGAGGAGCCTGGTGGGCTGCAGTTGATGGGATCTCGAAGAGTCAGACACGACTGAGCGACTTCACTTTCACTTTTCTCTTGCATGCATTGGAGAAGGAAATGGCAACCCACTCCAGTGTTCTTGCCTGGAGAATCCCAGGGACGGGGTAGCCTGGCGGGCTGCCGTCTATGGGGTCGCACAGAGTCGGACACGACTGAAGTGACTCAGCAGCAGCAGCATATATAACTACTCTTGACGATCGGATGCCCTTTCTTCTCACGTTGCTTTGCAGCTCTTCAAGTTTTCCCCCTCAAGCTTGGGTCAGGTGTCACCTCTGTCAGCTTCCACATTATCCAGACCATCTTGGACTTCCCCGTGGCACCTTCAAACTGCCTGTTAGTTCCCTGTCTTCCCACTAGGCCCGTGAGAAGAGCATGTATCCAACCCAGCATATGGCATACCTAAGATGGTAGTGATAGTTGTTGAGTGAATGAAATAATTTCTAGAAGAGTCATAGTCCCTTTTTACATCCACTAATCTTTTGTTCCAAAAATATTTGTTCTTGGGGCTCATTTCAGTCCTACTCTGCAGGCCCTGTGGGAATACTTGCTAAGAAAAATAGAAGCGTGAAGAAGATGGGAAAATCAGAGGAGGGAAGGTGATGAAGTTTGACAGAAAGGGAGGGAAAAGAGCAAATAAACTGCACAGGGCTGACTGGGCCCGTTCCAAGGCTGTTTTCCTGGACAAGGAGCCAGACCAGAGGCGCTACTCAGTCACGCTAGGTGGGATGTCTTACGCTGGGGAAAAGTGTCAAAATAAAATGCCCAAGACCCCAGAAGACCTGTTCTTCAAGATTCATTTTAAGTTCAAAATCATTTTGCCTTGGATTACATGTTCTATAGTAGATTTTTCCATCTTTATCTGGACTTGGCCTTTCTTTTCCTCTCATACAGGTGGTGCTTTCTCTGCTCCAAGTGTGTAATCTACTCTCTCTGATCGCAATGGTACTCATTAGAGGTAGTCCTGCTGCTTAGGGATGTTTTGGAAATCTGTGTGTGTGTGTGGGGGGGGTGTTTTATGTTTGTTCCATGATTAAAAGGCTCTCCTGGCATTTAGTGAGTGGAGAATCAGGAGGCTGGATGTCTAATATTCAGGTTAGTCCGGAGTCACAAATCACTGTTTCTTGTACTGCTGACTTTTAGCAGACCTGCTGGACATTCATATAGGTCAAGAATTTATTTATAATTTTCTGAAGGAAGAACCAAATGATTGTTTTAACATATAAACAAATGATATTTTATGCAGTTTTAATATCCATTGAATTTGAAGTCAACTATGCATACAACTATTACATGCATAGAGAGAGGTCTCCCATTGTTTTATTTGGAACTTTTCCAAGAGTTATTCATCATTATTGGAACATCTCACTGTTGACAATGCCGCTTGAGGTACCTGAGTCAAAAATGCAGCACACCTGTGTCAGTCTGCAGTTTTGGCTGTTGAGATCATTATTTCTTCTAATATGAGTTTTTGTATATTGAATTATGTATGATTTTTTACTGAAATTTGCTTTGTTTATATTTATCTTTTATATAACAACCAGGGAGTTTTATGGGGGTGTTTGTTTAATTTATAACTGTAGGAAGATTATACCTTCTGTAAATTTGTTTTAGGGTTGTATTCAGTGTGATAGGGTTAAAAACCATTAATCTATGGAGGAGAGCGTAATGATTTAAAGGCAAGGACTATGGAGTTGGTCTTGGGCTTGAATCCCATCTCTGCCTGCTTGCTGGGATCTTTGAAAAGCTATTCCTATTCTCTTTGATTTAGTTTCCTCATCTATAAAACAGTTAACTTGTAGGGTGGTTGTGGTAATTATCTAAGTTTATACAGCTGAAGGTGCTTAGATCTGGACATGGTACAGAGAAAGTATTTGGTAAATGTTAGGTATAATTATTATAAGCCTGGATGATTGAATGGCTTTTGAAAAAAGAACAGCTTTATTGAGACATAATTGAGAAACCATGAATTCACATGTTGAAAGTGTAGTTCAGTAGTTTTTAGTATATAGTCACAGAGTAGTACCATCTTCAACACTGTCTAATTTTAGACTATTTTCATTACTTCAAAGAGAAACCTGCTGCTCATTAGCAGTCATTCCTCATTTCCCCCTACCCCCAGCCTCTGGCAACCGCTAATCTACTTTTTATTTCTATAGATGTACCTATTCTGGAAATTTCATGTAAATTACATTATACAGTAGTGGCCTTTCACTTGACAGCCTTCCTCACTGGCATAATATTTTCAAAGATCATTCCTGATGTGGCATGTATCATAACTTCGTTGTTTTTTACTGATGAATAATTTCTATGCAGGCCTTGATCATTTAAAAACTTATTTGCTATCTATCTTTTAAATCATATCTGCAGGCATCTGTTTTAATTTTTGGTTCCCTTCTGTTATTTATTATTAGACTATGAAACTTTCCAAAGCATTTTCATCTTTGAATATGAAATATAACTTGTCAAACTCTGTTAATATTCCAAAGTTTGAAGTATACAGTTATTCATTTCAAAATGCTTCAAGACACACATGAGTTGGAGAGAGTTATAGTCATTACAGGGAACTGTTATAAGAGTAATAAATAGTTAGAGATTAGGGTTTGTAAATTTACTTGGATAATAAATGAATATAAGATTTGTGTTTGAGACTTTTTTTGGAATGGGGACAAATGTGAAGATTAATTGGTGGAGAAAAGATGAGACTGCAAGGTATGACAGTGAGGTGGCCTTGATTAATCGAGTAATCCATCTTAGTCCTTCTTTTTATGGAAGAAGACAGCCTGTAGGTGTCCCCTGACACTGTTGTGCTAATAGTTAAAGCTTAGCTTTGCTTAAAACAGTTATCACTTTTGTAAATTAGCAGCAGCTCCAATTAAAGGGTGCAGGAGGGACAAAGACAAGCTTGAGATGGTTTGTCAGGGGAAGGGCGGGGGAGGCTCAGACAGAGGAGTGTCACAGAAGACAAGCATGGCTGCCAAGCAATGGAGAAAGAAGAAAGGAAGTCTGTTCCAAGAAAGATCATCAGTTATGGATAACAGAGCCAAGAAACAGATTTGTTTGGCTGAGGCAGTGCTAAAATAAAGTTTTTTTTTTAAATTTACTTGATAAGTTTGAGATGGAGCTTAAAAAAAAAATTCCCAACAGATAATTAATTTTGATGATACATTGCAACATATGTTACTAATTATTATATTCCTTAACTTAGGAAGAAAAATCATAAATTATTTAAATATATTTATAGTCAGAATATTTCTGAGATTGATGTTATTAAATTCTTATTTCCACAGGAAATGGCATAATATGGATATATTTTTGATGCCTTTTAGCATCTAACTGGTACCTTGACCAGTTGGAAATTGGACATGTAACACAGCCTAAGAAACAAGAATTTGATCATTATAATTCAGTAGTTTATGAAGACTATTGGGTATATAATATCGTGTTTTACTAACAGGAAAATGAATAAGTAACATTTGTTTACTTCATTGGAAAGTTCAAGTGAATTAGGTTTTCCAGTGTTTGATTCCACAAGGCAGATGACATCTTGGACTTCCAGCAAAATTCTAGCTGAAAGGACTTACATGGAAGGAACTCTTACTCTAACATGCTTGCCAAGATAGGTGAATATGCATCAGCTGTTATTTTTCTGGTGAGACCACTGCTGTATTCAAATGCTCTAGATGCAGAAGAATAAGTGAATGGAAGTGTTAGTAGAATTTTAGAGCTCAAAAATACAACCTAAGAGGTAAGAGTGAAAAAGTGTTAGTCACTTAGTCATGTCCGACTCTTGGCAACCCCATGGACTGTAGCCCTTCAGGCTCCTCTGTCCCTGGAATTCTGCAGGCAAGAATACTGGAATGGGTTGCCATTGCCCTCTCTAGGGATTGAATCCTAAACCACGGATGGAACCCTGGTCTCCCTTATTATAGGCAGATCCTTTACTGCACGAGCCCCCAGGGAAGCTACTGAGAGGTAGAGTGGACTGCGTTATTTAAGCAACCAGGACACGTTTCAGTGTGAGAGCAGGTGCAGACTGGGTCTGTTCTGGAATGTATGGTCATTGACTAAAATGGCAGCGCTTCTCATGGTACATGTTAGGAAATGAAGCCACAGAGATTTGCAATTTAGTGAGGTCATATTCCATCAGGGACCAGAGTAGGACTACAACCCAGCTCTCGGTCACGTGGTGTGTATCTGTTTTCCCACTCACATGACTTCTTTTCTAGTTACCTTTTACACGTTTCTACAATCACCTTGCAATAGAGGCTAAATTTTGATCTTTGCAAATATAGAAGAAAGTAGAGCAAAGGTAAATTCTTATCCTCAGTTTTTTAGAAGTTGATCTTTTTGCCTTCCGCCTGCATATAATGGAGTGATACGTGGGAGAGAATGAAGGAAAGGACTTAAGACATATGCTGGTTAGTGAGCTCTTCACTAGCTCAATGTTACTGTTGCAAAGATTGTGTTACGTCAATTACTTTATTTTTAAATTTTTATTGGCGTGTAGTTGCTTTACAACATTGTGTTAGTTTCTACTGTACAACAAAATGAATCAGCCGTACATACACATCTATCCCCTCCCTTTGGAACTTCCTTTCCATTCAAGCCACCACAGTGCATTAAGTTCCCTGTGCTGCGTTCAGCTCAGTTCACTCACTCAGTCGTGTCTGACTCTTTGCGACCCCATGGACTGCAGCATGCCAGGCCTCCCTGTCCATTGCCAACTCCTGGAGTTTACTCAGACTCATGTCCATTGAGTCAGTGATGCCATCCAACCGTCTTATTCTGTCGTCCCCTTCTCCTCCTTCCCTCAGTCTTTCCTGTGCTATATTGGTGGGGGTATAAATTGATACCACCACCATAGAAAACTATGGAGATTCCTTAGGGAAACTAAAATTAGAACTACCACATGGCCCACTAGCAATGGCCCAGGAGCAATCCCACAACTGGGCATATACCCAGAGAAAACCATAGTTCAAAATGCATGCCCTCCAATGATCATAGCAGCACTATTTACAATAGCCAGAACATAGAAGCAACCTAAATGTCCATCAGCAGAGGAGTGGATAAGGAAGGTGTGGTACATATGTACAATGGAATATTACTCATCCTTCAAAAGGGATGTAATCGGGTCATTTGTAGAGACATGGATGGACCTAGAGATTGTCATACAGAGTGAAGTAGGTCAGAAAGAGAAAAACAAATATCATCTATTAACACATACGTGTGGAAGCTAGAAAAATGGTGTAGATGATCTTATTTGCAAAGCAGAAATAGACAAATGTAGAGGACAAATATATGGATACCAAGGAGGAAAGAGGTGGGGTAGGAGAAATTGAGAGGCTGGAATTTACACACAAACACTATGTATAAAATGTGCGTAGAATAGATATCTAATGAGAACATACTGTAGCACAGAGGACTCTGCTTAATGCGCGATTCCTTCACCCGTATTGTTTTCTGAAGCTTGATTTCAGAGTGTGAGTTTCTGTCATTGTTCTTTTCTTCTTTCTTTCCTAAAATCTGCAACCTGATAACTCTGCACAGATTATGATGCAGCGCTTTGCAACCTGATGTGTCTTTACGGCTACTCAGCTTTGTTTTATGTGACTACTGTCTAAGCAGTCTTGCCCAGGCTCTGCTTGCCTTTGTGCCTCTCTCTTTGTGAGCTGTTCTACCACAGGAGCCCTGGTAGGGATCAAATTTCCTGGAGACCGTGCAGAACATACTAGTGTCAGTCGCTCAGTCGTGTCTGGCTCTTTGCGACCCCACAGACCGTAGCCCACCAGGCTTCTCTGTCTATGGGATTCTCTGGGCAAGAATACTGGAGTGGTGGATTGCCATTCTCTTCTCGAGGGGATCTTTCCAACCCAGGGATCGAACCCAGGTCTCCTGCATTGCAGGCGGATTCTTTACTGTCCAAGCTACAGGGAAGAGAGCATACTGTGAAGAGGCCTTCACTTAATGCCTCCAGTGCATCCAGCATTGAATTCTGGGGTCTACCTTAGGGGATCATCGGTGGACACAGCCAAGCCTGAGGGCTGTAAGTTTGAGGACCTTTCTGAGCCTCCAAACACAGTGAGTTCCGAATCTACACATTAGTTTCTGAAAGCCCTTTAGCCTGTGGCTATGGCTGTGGGTATCACTGCATCAGATGCCAGGACATCTGTAGTTCTTGGCAGATGGGAAAACATGTGGCAAACATTTGATTTTACTTGTCAAAACTTTATGAAAAAAGATCTGACTGCAATAGCATTCATGTTTTTTTTTTAATAACAAAATTTGTTCATTAAAATGAACTTTGTATAAATTCTTCAGCTTACAGTGATTCTTTTGAGCATTTGAAATAACTGAAGTTACTTTGAATTTGTAATATTACATTTTAAAAATTTGAAATTTTATCCAAAAAGTACAACTTAGCACAGAGAACTGAAAAATGAGGTCATAGGAGCTCCTGTTAATTGAGCTCTCACCACATGGCAAACATGGTATTATGTGATTTATAGGTCTTAAAAAATTAATCCTTAAGACAACATAATAAAAGACTCATTATTATGATCATCCTCTAGATGAGTAAGCTGAGGCTCACAATGTTTGAGTTTATTGCCCAAGATCACACAGCTGGTAGTGCTGGAATCTGGGGTTAACCCGGCTTCTGTTTAAACCAAAGCACATGTCTTGTTTCTTCACCTAAACAGTAGCAAAAGCAGCATAGTTCAAGTAATGTCTACAGAGTTCATGTCAGCTAGAGTTTGGACTTTTCCTATCAAAAGTAGTTTTTACAGTTACTAAGGAGAATCATATCATCGTTAAAAATCAATCCCTTGGGGCTTCCCGTAGCTCAGGGGTAAAGAATCCGCCTGCCAGTGCAGAGGACGTGGGTTCAATCCCTGATCTCGGAGGATCCCACGCTGCTCTTTAGCCGCAGAGCAACTAAGCCCCGTGTGCCAGAACTATTGAGCCTGCGTTTTAGAGCCCGGAACCCCAACTACTGACCCTTTGTGCTGCAGAAGCCTACACAGCCTGGAGCCTGTGCTCCGCACCGAGAGAAGTCAGCACAATGGGAAGCCTGCATACCACTACTAGAGCAGCCCCAGCTCGCCGCAGCTGGAAAGGGGGCCTTGTGGCAGCGAAGATGGCACACAGCCAAAAATTCAATAAATAAATGATTAAAAAACATGAATCCCTACCCTGTTCCCTTTGAGGAACACACGCACACACTCAGCACGGGGAGAAGCAGCTTGAGGCCGTCCCAGCAAACGGAAGCATCTGCGCTTGGGGCTTTCTTCCGGAGGTCAGAGCTGAAGCCAAAGCTTTCTCTGTCAATGGTGTCTTAGCATATCCGGCCAATGTTCTTCAAGTTGGCAGCCATGCTGGGTTTTTATGTCCCTTGGTTTCTACTGTTCAGGCACTTGAGGCAGCTGTTGTTCAGTTGCTCAGTCGTGGCCGCCTCTTTGTGACCCCACGGACCGCAGCACTCCGGGCTTCCCTGTCCTTCCCCACATCCCCGAGTTTGCTCAGATTCATGTCCATGGAGTCGGCGATGCCATCCAGCCATCTCACCCTCTGTCGTCCCCTTCTCCTCCTGCCTTCAATTTCTTCCAGCACCAGGGTCATTTCCAATGAGTCAGTTCTTATGTAACGAACAGATCCGAGGACTGTGTATATATATCCTATTCATACACGGTAGCAGTAGATGAATATCTGCATAGAGCAGAACTTTAATGATCATTTTTTGAAAACTTTTGTTTCTGTGTCTTTTCTACTGAAAGGAGAATGAATGTGGATCCTTGAGATATAATATGTAGTCTGTATAATAATCATTCTCCCTTTGTGGTAGACATTGCTAGTGCTCACTGACTCCCTCTCCCTTTCCTGGGCATGCAGGAACCCCACTCCACAGTCCATGCAGCTGAGTGGGGTCAGGTTTCTAGTTCCTGACAGTGAAATATGAGCAGGAAGGAAATAGGTACCATTGGCTTTCCCTGTTTATATAGCTTGACACCCTGCTGCCCCTCTGGGTAAGGACCCAAGTCTGAGTGTGGTTTAAAAGGCTTCCAACTCCCTGATTGCCTTAACGTCTCAATCCCTTCTTTATTTCATGCTTTGCTCTCTGTCTCAGCCATTCTGAAGCTCCTGGAAAGCACCTAGCTCTTTCTTGCCACTGGTTCCTCCTTCAAAGGGCAGTTATTTCCTCCAGGCAGTCCTTTCTGACCTCCAAAGCATGGTTCAGGTGCCATACTCATATCCTGCTCCAGCTTCTGCATATTCCTAATCATAGCACTTAGCATGTTGGATAGAAAGTTCCTTCTTGCTTGTCTGTTTCCCCATAGTTTGAGGACAAAGATTGATGTGTCTTCATTCATTTAATACATATGTCTAATGCTAAATACCCTCCCCTTGAAAACATTTCTCCTGTTCTTTCTTACAACTCTCCATTTTCCTCCTTTTTTTGAAAAATTACTATAAGACATCTTTGAATCCTTCCCCCACTCCTTTTCCCCTCTCATATCCAACAGTAGTCTTGTTGGTTGTACCTCCTAGATGATGACACATCATTGATTTCATTCCTTTTCCACTGCCACCACCGCCTTCGTCTAACTTCTTGTCTAGATTATAAAAATACCATTCAAATTGGATTCCTTACGTCACCTCTTACTCCTTATTTGTGAAGTCAGGTATATATTCCCTGCTTAAAACTGGCCAGTAGTTTCCTATTTTATTTAGAATTTAATGCCAGCTCCTTGTCATGGCCTGTGGTCCCCTGTGAATTGGCCACTGCCCCCTCCCCTGACCTCACCTCACTATGCTCAATGCTTTCAAGCACGCTGGCCGTGCTGTGCCTTGAGCTGGTATGGTCCAGGTGTGTTTGTGTGTCCATTGTGCTGCATGAATATCCCATTGTGACACGACAGAGTGTTTTAGGGCGGAGATAACAGAGCAAATACAGTGACATGCCATCTCTACCACTTTGTTTTACTTCTTTTGCTGTGTCAGCAGCTAACTGCTGCTATGGTAATCAGTCTTGCAGTCATAAATTATTTTGTTAGCTAAAGAGAAGTAGCTAAACCACTGCATAATGGCTTATGGGATAAAGTATGTCATTGCAGTTGGCAGGAAAAGTTTCTATTCTCTTGGAGTGGACACTTGTTTATCTGGCAAAGAGCAGAAGGGGAAATAGGTGGACAGAGACAAGTTGAAACTGAAGCTACTTACTGACTAAAGGCACACCTCGTTTTATTGTGCTTCACTTTGTTACACTTCACACACTGCAGTTTTTTAAAACAAATTGAAGGCTTATGCAGTCTTGCATTGAGCACACCTGTTAACACCATTTTTCAACAGCATTTGTTCACTTCATGTCTCTGGGTCATATTTTGGTAATTCTTGTAATATTTCCAAGTTATGTTACTGCATGTGTTATGGTGTCTTGCAATCAGTGATCTTTCATGTTACCATGACTTGCTGAAGTCTCAGATAATGGTTAGCATTTTTGGAAATCAAGTATTATTTAATTAAGTTATATTTTCTTTTTAGATGTAATGCTATATACACTTAATAGACTGCAACATAGTGCAAATGTAACTTTTATATGCAGTAGGAAACCAAAAAATTCATATGACTCACTTTATTGTGGTATTTGCTTTATTTTGATGTCTGGAACTGAACCTATAATACCTCCAAGGCATATCTATATTTCATTCTTCAAGGCTCTTCCCATATTTTCAACAACCTAGCTGGCACTAAAAATCTAGTAATAACTAGGAAGAAACTAGATTGAGCCCTCTCAATATAAGAAAATATATTAATAGGAATATGACAAAACTGAAAATTGATTCAAATGAGAAATATTTTACTATTAAGCAGGTGAAAAATTAGGATGGAGATTTTATAAAATTAAATAGTGGCTACCAAAATAAATGCTCAAAGTAGAAATAATAGAATATAAGAAAAATATTAAGCTGGTAGCACTCATTAAAGAAGTGTGAGAAATAAAGTCACACTGCTGCTGCTGCTAAGTCACTTCAGGTGTGTCCGACTCTGTGTGACCCCATAGATGGCAGCCCACCAGGCTCCGCTGTCCCTGGGATTCTCCAGGCAAGAACCCTGGGGTGGGTTGCCATTTCCTTCTCCAATACATCAAAGTGGAACGTGAAAGTGAAATCGCTCAGTCGTTGACCCATGGACTGCAGCCCACCAGGCTCCTCCGTCCATGGTATTTTCCAGGCGAGAGTGCTGGAGTGGGGTGCCATTGCCTTCTCCCAAAAAGTCACACTAGAAATGAAAAATACAGATGGATTAGCAAAAAGAAAATTGAAAATTAGATGCTGCTGAAAATGCAATTGGGGGCGTGAAAAAATTGAGCAAACAAATTTTGAGGAATGAGGAAATTGAACAAACAAATTAAAAAAAATAGTGTTAAAAAAGGAATAGAGAGACCTTGCCAGGTCAAAGAAAATACACATACGTTGATATTTTGCAAGAAAAGAATAGGAAAAAATGGAACAAAAATATATAGTTAATCCTTTGAACAACACAAGTTTGAACTTCACAGGCCCATTTATATGCAGATTTTTTTCCCATAGGTATGACACAATCTGCAGTTGGTTGAATCCGCAGTTGCAAAACTGCTGATGTGGAGGGCTGGCATAAAGTTACATGCAATTCTTCACTGTGCAGAGAGTCAGCACCTTTCCACCTTAGGTTGTTCAAGGGTCAACTGTATTAAAATATATGAGGCTAGAATTTCCTGTAGCACTGTGAATTAGATACTGTAAATATTTCTTCTACTGTAGACAACTGAAAATACTAGATAAAGTATATCTTTTCAAATGCATCACTGAGCTGACAAGAAAACAAATCCATGCAAACCAAAACCAAAGTGGAAGTAGGAATGCTGGGAAGTGAAGGTTTGCCCTAAGGATATCTGCTACACCATGAAAGTGAAAAATTGGACATCGCTCAGTTGTGTCCGACTCTTTGTGACCTCATGGACTGTAGCCCACCAGGCTTCTCTGTCCATGGAATTCTCCAGGCCAGAATACTTGAGTGGGTAGCTGTTCCCTTCTCTAGGGGATCTTCCCAACCCAGGGATCGAACCCAGGTCCATAGCAGGCAGATTCTTTACTGTCTGAACCACCAGGGAAGCCTAAGAATGCAAGAGTGTGTAGCCTATCCCCTCTCCAGCAGATCTTCCTGACTCAGGAATCGAACAAGGGTCTCCTGCATTGCAGGTGGGTTCTTTATCAGCTGAGCTACCAAGGAAGCCCTGCTATACCATAAGTGACCCTAAATTTCCGGTTATTTGATTCTTAATATTTTATTTCAACGTTGTTTAAAACTATAAAAAAGATGCAAGTGTAGCACAGAGAACTCCTATTTAGCAATCTCTCAGAAACCCTCATTCAAATTTTGCTAACTATCCCAGTAAAGTTTTTGAATAGTAAGGGATCTAATGCTGGATTACATTACATCTATTGTCTTGCCTTTCAACCTGGAACATTACCTCAGTCCCAGACTTTCAAGCCATTGATGGTTTGCAAATGCTAGGCCAATCATTTTGCCAAATTCCCCTCAATTTGAGTTATTCTAGTGTTTCTTATCATCAATCCTAGATTATACATTTTCCCCCCAAATATCATTGAATCCTATTGGGGGGCACATGATGACCATTCATCCCATTATTGTGTTAAATCTAACCACTTTATTTATTAAGACTAAGCCTGCCAGGTGTCTCCACTCTGAAGTTACTCTGAAATAGTCCTCCCTTTTCAATAGTTACTTTGTAGGGAGGAACCTAGAATCTATACAAAGTCATGATTCTTATCTTTCTGAAACCAGGATCTAAATAGGACTTGTGGATGATGCTAATGAAGTGTCACTCTTCCCAAGTTCTTTCAGTGGAAAGATTAAGAAATATATGTATATATCCCACAAATACATATTCATAGAAAACATACATTTGCATTTAACTCTATATGTTTAAAGCCATGAGTTTATATGGTTATCTCTAGTTCCAGTCCAACCACATAAGGCTTATTCTAGCTTTTCCCTATTTGCTATTTGTACTTCTTCTGATGAGAAAGTTAGTTCCCACTGTCTCCATCTCCCAATATATACACCCAGTGTTCTCCTCCTGCTGATGTTAATCCTCTCCTGTAGAAGAGTGCTTCTGTACGACATTATATCCTTTAGAACTATCTCATGGCTTTTTGATGAAGAAAAGAAGAAAGTTATCTTTTTAAATGAAGAAGATGAAAGCAAAGAAGGGAATTGAACCCCAGTTTTCAAATTTCATAAACCTTGATATATGTGAAATAAAATCTAGGACCTTCTCAATGTGAAGACTTTGACAGAAGACCCTGCTAAAGCTGGAACCTCAAAGACCTACCCTTTAACGTGATGCCCCACAGAAGAGGACATGACTTTGGCATTAGTTGAAAGAAGAGCATTTCTCCCATGATGATTTGTACCACAAGTTAATCTGTACACAGGTTTGCTACCTGAATCATCTAATCTGCTTGTTTCAAAATTATGTCATGGATAAACCACTTTAAAGTTAGTGAGAAATCTGTAAGAGAAGAGTATACTTGAACTTTTTGAGAACACATATTTAAAAAAAACATAGAAAATACATAAAACAGGATAAGACACACATGACAATAAAAATACATCTAACACACATATAATTAGAATCCCAGAAGAAGTAAGAGAGACTAGAAAAGAAACACTATTTTAAGGGATAAATGCTAAGACTTTTCCAGAATTTTGGAAAGACTCCTCAATTGAAGAGAGACAAAGATAAGACACAAAATTAACAGGATAAATAAGAAGAAATTCTAACTTAGATGAGACAGAGTGAACTATAGAATGCCAAAAAGCAAAAGTAAGATGTTGAAAGCAAGCAGAGAAAGAAAAATGATTAGTACAAAGAAATGGCAATTTGATGGATGACTATTTAATAGCAATAGCCAAAAGACAAGTAAACACCTTCCAAGTGCTGAAGAAAATAACTGTCAACCTAAAACTATACATCTGGTAGAAATATCTTTCAAGAATATTGATAATATGAAGTCATTTTCAGACAACAGTAACTGAGAACATTTATCACCAATATATCCACACTACTAGACATTCTAAAGAATATTCTTTAAGAAGAGAAGAAACATCTTACTATTGAGAAGTTATCAGAAGTGAAAATAAATGGTGAACAAAGATATGATAATTGTGTCAGAAAGCTCTAAACATTTGTTTTGATATAATATCTGTAAGAGTTTAAGTTTGATATAATATCTGTAAGAGTGTAATTTAAGTTTTTAAAACTGAGTAGACAGAGGAAAATATAAAACTGAGAGGTTAAGAGAAAAGGGTAGTGAGATATAGTCTACATAGTCTAACATATATCATATAATCTGAGTGAAATACAGTCTAACATACGTCATGTGATGTGTAATCATGGAATTAATAATACAAGAGAGAACTGAGACACTAGAATATAACTGCATATGCGTTAGCAGGGGATATCAGAATTAATATGTCCTAAAACTCTTGTAGTTGAAGGGAAGAGAGTAAAGATCTGATGTGGATTTAGAATTGGTCTGGATTTAGTCATGCATGGAATTTATTAAAAGAATAAGCATAAAAGTATATGATATAAGCTAATAGAAGGGAGTAATGAATTGAGAGAAAAAACTTCTTCCAGTTGCTCAAATAAGGACAGACAGGAGGAAAGAAAAAGAAATAGGAAAGTCAGGACAATGAAAAAGTACAAATAAGATGGTAGAAATAGATCAAAATTTATCAGTAATCAAAATAAATACAAATAAAATATACTTTCTCCAGAAAAAATACAGTAATTATAAGACCAGATTTTAAAAATCCAACTTTGTGATATTTATAGGTGAATTTGGCTAAAACAAGATACTAAAAATTTAAAAGAAAAAGAAAAGGGAAAATACGGTTATATACCAACCAGAGGAAAGTGAAATTCCAAAGTGTCTGAATTATTAGGAAAAATAGACTTCAAGGTAAAAGAAATAGATTTTAAAGGTGATTTAAAGAAACATTTTATGGATTCTCCCTGTAATGAAATAATGTTTGAGTCACTTGGGAGAAATAATAATTATGAGTGGAAAATATGGCTACAGAATATTATTAAAAAAAATGTAAGTGAAAAGAGAAATGGGGAAATCCATCATCATCTAGGAAGGATTTATTGTGCCTCTTTCAGTACCTGATATACGAAACAGTCAAAAAAAATCAGTTAAGTACACAATAAATTTGGTCACTAATCTTGAAACTAGACTTGATGACAAAAATAGAGCACTGTATTGAATAACTGGAGAATATGTCTAGTGTCAGCCCAGGAGCAAAACACTTAAGTGCTAGCCTGCAAAGATATTCCTATGGGTTACTGATGAGAAAGGGTTAAAATCTTTAAATTCTTAGGGATAAAAATCCAAAACCCTAGACAGAAGCTTATTCCTCGGTCTTTACCTTTGTGTTTTTCTATTTGCCTCTGCCTCCTAAACTTCAAATATTTATACATAATGAAGTTGGCTGTATTTGAATTAAAAACCTGCTGAGAATGAGTTTCTGTTTTCCTCCATCTGTGTCTAATTGGATTTCCTTCTTTCATGGGCTGGTCAAATCAAAAAAAGCTTGTCTACAAGCCAAGCAGATTGTAAATTCCCATCCAGATTTGTGATCAGTCAGGCTTTAACAGGAGTGTTTATCATTTTATGTGGGACAGGCCAAATGTTCAAGCATAAAGGTGATCTTGAGCATGTTCACAGAGTATTTAGTTTCCACTAATATGCTACTAACCTACTATATGTATTTTTCTTTTAACTTTTCTTTCCTAGCCTGTCCTCTTTTCGTGTAGAGTCTTGTGAATGAGTGGCCACATGGCCATTCTATATACCTATTTTAGTAAAAAATATAGCTTGCTTATGTTGAAATACATAAGCATTGGTATCTGCTTCATGAAAAGAGGTGTGTGTGTGTGTGTGTGTGTGTATCTATCTCTTCCTATTCAGAAAAATAATGGATGGTCATATAACATATGCAGTAATTTCATCTTTCATGTCATATCTCAAAAAATAAATCAACTTCCATTAGTCTGAGGAAACTGATGTTCTAATAAAAGAGATACTCTGCCTACTAAAATATAGGGTTACATCTATAGTTCATATAATTGGCTGAAAAATAAATCTTAGAGAAGAATCCTGTGTAAGAAAGAAATGCAATATGGATAATGGTTAAAGCTTCAGATTTCTTTTTTCCTATGGAGCTTCAAAATCCCTTATCTGTTCTTTGCCTGATCAAGTTCTTGTTTTTAAAGTTGATGCTTACAATCCAACTCCATTTCCTGTCTTTTTTTTTTTAATTTAAAACAGATGGTCTGTCTTTTAAAATTATTTTTTTTCAGTTTTATTAAACTATAATTGGCCAATATAAATTATATGTATTTAAGGTATTCAACGTGATGCTTTGATGTACATATACATTGTGAAATGATTACCATCACCAAGCTTATTAATGTACTCATCCTCTCACATATTTATTTCCTTCTTTCTTTCCTTTCTGTTTTTTTTTTTCCTGTGTGTGTGTGACAGTAAGTCTCAAACTTACTCTTCTAGCAGATTTTAAATATATAGTTTAGTTTTGTTAAATAAGTTCCCTGTGCAGTAAGTTAGCTCTCTAGCACTAATTTATCTTGCATAACTGAAACTTTGTACTCTTTGACCAATGTCTGATTTGCCCTTCCAGCCCCTGGAAACCATATTCTGCTCTTTGCTCCTATGAGTTTGACTTTTTTAGAGTCTATATTTAAGCAGATCATGCAGTATTTGTCTCTCTGCATCTAGCTTATTTTACTCAGTTTTCTAGGTTCATCCACATTGTTGCAAATGACAGGATTTCCTTCTCTCAGTTCATTTTAAAGGAGATCCATCCTGGGTGTTCTTTGGAAGGAATGATGCCAAAGCTGAAACTCCCATACTTTGGCCACCTCATGCGAAGAGGTGACTCATTGGAAAAGACTCTGATGCTGGGAAGGATTAGGGGCAGGAGGAGAAGGTGATGACAGAGGATGAGATGGCTGGATGGCATCACTGACTCAATGGACGCTAGTCTGAGTGAACTCCGGGAGTTGGTGATGGACAGGGAGGCCTGGCTGCTGCAGTTCATGGGGTCGCAAAGGATCGGACACGACTGAGCGACTGAACTGAACTGAAAGGCTGACTAATATTCCGTTGTGTTTATTTATATACTATATTTTTTCCATACATTTGTCTGGAATATGGATTTCAACTTTTCCTTGGACAACTGAATACAAGACAGTTGAATATAAGCTACCCTTTCCATTATGATCATTGCCAGGTGTGCAGGAATTTCAAAGCTGGTTCAAAATAAGAAATCCTTCCAATAAATTGACTTGCTGGGAACTACATCCCCACTATCAAGTTGCAAGGTTGTAGCATGTGTTTGCTTCACAGATGCTTACTTGTTCAAAAAAAATCTATGCCATGGAAAAATTCAGGGTATATTTATTTTGTGTTTGTGAATCTGATTAAAAGACTTGATGTTAAAGTCATCCTACAATGACTACTTTGGGAATAGCCACAGTGCTTGTATACAGAGAAGAGTTTCTGAAACTCGGATGTGTCTACCTAGCCCCTGAGGATCTTGCTAAATGCAGAATATGATTCAGTTATGTTTGCAGTGGGCCTGAGAGTCTGCCTTTTTAATGAGTTCCCAGGTAATGCTGATGTTGCTAGGATCACACTTTGGGTAGCAAGGGTGTAAAGCTTTGCACACTTACACAGAGTTCTCCCACAGCTGCTTGGGGGTAGGTATTAACCCCTTGTGCAGATGAGGAAATAGAGTTTAATAGAACTCATCTGATATTGTCATGTATCTATAAGTCTTCTGATTAAGCTTTTTTTTCTGCTTCTATTCTTCAACTTCATTCCTCCAAATAATCTTATCTCCTGAATTATTATTTTTATGTATTTTATTTTCAAGTAACAGCAATTCCTGCTCTTCCCTTAGGGATTTTGTATCTTCTTTGTAAGTTCTTTCAAAAATAGTCATATTCAAGTAAATCATAACACTTGTTAGCACTAGATTTAAAAAATCTTAGAGGCTTGTAATTTGTCCTGGCCCTTAGACATGGCAGCCCCACTGTATTCTGTATAGCTGACCACAACACAGACCTGTGTAACATAGCATGTTCCACACACATAAGGCCAGGGAGCTAATCTATTAAATAGGACATTCTGCTAAAGGTGATTTTGAGATCTCTCCTCATTTTTATAGAAGAAATTCTCTCAGAAGTTAAGAAAATTCTGGCCTACTAATAAGGAGTAAGAAGTACTATTAAGAAGTAAGATAATTCTGGCCTACTATTAAGAAGTAAGAAGTACTATTAAGAAGTAAGAAAATTCTGGCCTACTATTATTAAGTAAGAAAATTCTGGCCTACTATTAAGAAGAAGTACTATTAAGTAGTAAGAAAATTCTGGCCTACTATTAAGAAGTAAGAAGTACTATTAAGAAGTAAGAAAATTCTGGCCTACTATTAAGAAGTAAGAAAATTCTGGCCTGCTATTAAGAAGTAAGAAGTACTATTAAGAAGTAAGAAAATTCTGGCCTGCTATTAAGAAGTACTTGTGAGCTTCCACTACTGTCAGTGATTGCCAGTCACAGAGTCTGACCAATTGTTATGGGGACGGAATAACATTCCAAGGACATTGGACTTTCCTGACACTGGACTTCCCTGGTGGCTCATATAGTAAAGAACCTGCCTACAATGCAGAAAAACCCGGTTAGATTCCCGGGTCGGGAAGAGCCCCTGGAGAAGGGAATACTGGAATCTGTTCCAGTGTTTTTGCCTGGAAAATTCTATGGACAGAGTTCCATGAGGTCACAAAGAGTCGGACACGACTGAGTGACTAACACTTTGACTACTTTCAACTAGGCTTGACGTTACGGGTGATCAGAAGTAATCATATTCTAATGTTGGGACTGTAAGCTATTGTTTTTAAAAGAACTGATATTTAAGTACCTACATACCTAGGAATATTAAATCACAATTTGGGGTAGAACCCAAACATAGGTATTTTTTAAAAGCTTCTAGGTTATTTTAATGTGAAATATGTTTGAAAATTGCTGCCACAACTCATTTTTCTAGTGAGTTCATTATCTTTGAGATGTATGGCTTTTATTAGTGATGTAGTCTTTAAAAAAAGGAGTTACTTTCATTCTCCCAAGATTAATAAGAGTTATCACAAGAGGCTAGGGGGTTAGCTTTGGTTAAAATGATAACAGTTCTGAAAACTGAAGCAACAAGGAAAGGGCATCAGTAAGATGAAGTCAGACTATACATGTTTTAAATCACTAGTTTGTAAATAAGAATGTAGTAATTACTTGTCAAATAACTGTCAGTTAATTGCATTTAAGAATAATTCCAGGATGCAAGGGTAAAAACACTTTGAGATCTCATGTTAGGTAAATTGTTAGAATTCATCAAATGTTAACTTTTATCTTCATTTTCCCCTATAGTTATTTTTTCCCTTATGTAAGGTCATACTGATTTGTCATGTAAACTATTTTAGCTTCATAGATCTTGGTTTCTTATCAAGTTCAACGCCATGTCCGTTAGTATAAAAACAGCAGATACAACAAATTCACAATGTACTCTTGGATAAAAACGGAGTATGACTAGAATTCATTGCTCTAGTTTATCTGTATTGTGTTGCAGAAAAATTACAAAGCTATTTTCTACAGTGCAATGAACTATGTCCACATTTCCATATGGAAAGCAAATTCAAATTTAAAAGCCTATCTACCACTTCTTTCTAGAGAGACATGAGATTTAAGTCGATCTTCTCACAATTTATTTAGAGATCTTTTCCCAAGTTGAAGGCAAATCAAAATGTTGAGGTGAGACCTTAGGTAGTCAATTGCTTAGCTTCTAATATTCTAGGTAGTTAAAATCATCATTTTGCATGTTTGTATTCATGTAACATACTCCCTGAGGTTAGCTAGTTAATGGTTAATAGACAGTAAATATTTCTGCCTTATCAATCTCTTGCCCTTAACAAAGACCCTCTATTTGGAAAAGATTCTTAAATTTTGTGTGCTTTCAAAGATTGAGGCGGGGAAAGGGGAATGGACTTTTTCCAAATGATTATGGTGATGGTGACGTGACTGAAATGCAGCCCTACAGTGACATTGCTTGGTAACTAATGGTTGCTGAACTGTTAAAAAGTGTGATAGATCTTCATGGTGAACCATGAGATGCTAAGATCCCTGATAAGTTTGTGACAGATTGATAGGTGTTTTTCTTTACTACTTGCCAGCCTTTCTTACTTTCTCTTATAGAACTTTTCTCCTTCTGTTCTATGCTGTGCTCAATTGTGTTTGACTCTCTGCGACCCCAGGGAATATAGCCCACCAGGCTCCTCTGTCCATGGAATTTTCCAGGCAAGAACACTGCAGTGGGTTGCCATTTCTTCCTCTAAGGGATCTTCCTGACCCAGAGATGGAACCTTCATCTCTTGCAACTCCTATACTGCCACACAGATTCTTTACCAATGCACGACCTTGACGGTTAAACTAGGCTGAATTTCTTTCATTTCTTGCAATGACATTATAGCCTTTTTGGCCGCTAATATTTTGCACACTTTCCCCCCTTTGCTTGGATGAGCCATTCTCAAACTGTTTGCTCACAGGATCCCTTAACACACTTTAAGATGCCTGAGAACTCCAGAGAACTTTTGTTGAGACACAGGTTAAATGATCATGTCTACCACAATAGAAATGGAAACAGAAAAAATTTAATTATTAATTTTTCTGATGTAATGACAGAACCCATTATATTATCACGGATAACATTTTTATGGAATGTAAACTATCTTTCAAAACAAAAAATAAGTGAAAGGGGCATTGTTTTATGTTTTTTTCAAATATCTTTAATAGAATATAGGCAGATTCTTACATTGTTCTGTATTCAGTCTTTTGTAATATGTTGTTTTGATTGAAGCATTTGAGCAAAATCCAGCTTCAAACAGATTTGAAGTTGGAAAGGGAAATGTATTTTTATGGTCCTTTTCAGATGATTGTGAATATTCTTCCTTGCTACTAAACCGAAATTCAACAACAGCTGCTTTCAGCTTATTTGTGCTGTTGTTGCAAGATTAGTTCACTATAGAAATTGTTAAGATGCCCAAACATAGGTTTACTCCCACTTTTTGGAGAGAACAAAGAAAGCTCCACTTTTATGAACCTTTCAAATCACCTAACAGAAGCCAAATCCTGTTACGGATCATTTCTAAAACCCTCTTGTGGAGCTCTCCCCATGGTTCTCCATGGTATGTATCTCCTTTGTTGCAATAAGTCAATCAATAATGCTAACTTTGCTTGACTACAGGGATATTCCTGGTGGTGGTCTTGGACTGGAAAGAACCAACAATTTCTTTTATGGTTCCTTATGAGTGAGGATTTGTAGAGTTTATTTCTGCAGGAAGATAAATCAGTTTATTATTCTAGAGATTACTATAAAGATAGAGCAGCAACAGGCCTACTTTAGGATTGGTGCTATTCTGACAGTACAATTGCTCTAAGTCTTTTGGCTTTCTATTTAGAAGACTCTAAACCCAGTAATAAATGCTACAAGCGTTGTTGAATTTTAATATTTATATCTGGACTTTGTAAATCTGAATCCTAGAGTCAGACTCCCTACTTACTGATTGAATGATCAGGTGCAGTTCATTTATGCTGTCTTGTGTTTTAGCTTTCTCATCTGAAAAGGAGGGGTAATAATATCACCCACTACACAAGACTGTTATTAGGATTTAAAGAGTTAATACTTGTGTTCACTCTGCATAGCCCATCGGATACATTACTTATATGTGTGTGCGTGTGTGTGTGTGTTTTTAAAAAAACAACTCAATTTCTTAACAACAGAATCTGAACTCTTCATATCCCCTTAGACCTAGATCTCAGTTTAATTATCACATCTCTAATATCCATTTAAAAATTTTAAGTAAAAACCTCATGTCTAATAAATTAACAGAGGGTCTACATTCTATGGACTCTGGAACTTGGCTGTTTCAAGTTCGAATCCCAGCTTTGCCACTTACTGCCTGATAACTTTGAGTAAATTATGCCTTTGTGCCGCATGTGCTTTACCTATAAAAAATGCACTTTTAATAGTACTGCTTATAGACTGGCTGTGAGTTTTAAATAGGTTAATATTTCTAAAATACTCATGAGTGCTTGTTACATAAAATACACTGTTTATCAAAATAAATACATACAAAACATCTTTAAAATATGAAATTAAGCATTTAAAAACTTAAAAAATTGATGATTACAGAACTTATTTATAAATTTTATACCAAATTAATAATAATAATTTGATTTACTTATTATTTCTCTCCTTGCTTTCACAACTTCTTGTAGTTTCAAACTTGCCTAACTATATAGGGCAGAAATAGCTTATACAAGTGGACATTACCTGCTCAATTTTGGTGATTGTGATGCAATCAGATTTGTGTTACTGGCCAAAAATTTGAGGGATAGGACCTAGGATTTGTTTTGAGTTTATACCTTCCAGAAGGATTTTTCCCTAAAATATTCAATGTCAATAATCTGATCTTTCTCTTAATGGTGGGACTCTGCTTGCTTTGTCATAGACTACTGAACTTTCATAATTATAGCGTATGTGTGTGTGTGTGCAGGCTCAGTCATGTCCAACTCTTTGTGACCCCATGGACTGTATCCTGCCAAGCTCCTCTGTCCATGGGGTTTTCCAGGCAAGAACACTGGACTGGGTTGCATTTCCTACTCCATCCTAATTACTGTAGCTGTGGTTTAATTTATCAGTCTGGTAAATTTAGCTCTGGGGGATTCCCAGGTGGCTCAATGGTAAAGAGTCTGCCTGCCAGTGTAAGAGACATGGGTTTGATCTCTGGGTGGAGAAGATCCCCTGGAGAAGGAAATGACGACCCACTCTAGTATTCTTGCCTGGAAAACCCCATGGACAGAGGAGCCTGGCAGGCTACAGTCCCCGGGGTCACAAAGAGTTGGACGTGACAGAACACACACAAATTTAGCTCTAACCCAATTTTCAACTTTAATCTTCCTTCTAATCTTGTCCTAAAATTTAATTGTCTGAATGGAAAGGATAGGATTTTTCAGACTTTACACAGACTTTAAGTAATTTATTCACTAGTTGGATTATACTAATCTCTCTATTATTTGATAGAATTCTTAATTCTCATTTTTCTTATCTTTTTATACTGTGTAAAATTCTATAGTTATTTTATTGACAACTTCCTCAATTCCTCTGCACTCTCTTTTTATTTATTCCTAGACAAAGCACAAAGGAAACCAATTACACTATTACACCATCTGACATTGACAATCAGATTACCAGCCCTCTCTTGGCAAAGCTTTATATCCCGGCTGCTGGCCCCCTTCAGATGGAATACCTTAGACTTTGTGGTCCCTCTCCAGAAACAGTTTTTCAGAATCTTAAAGAAGTAGCTAAAACACTGCATCATCCTGCCATTCGCTTTCCAGCAGTCTTGAATTCTTTGGTCACATGATCTGGGTCTCAAAATACAACAGTTGGTTGCTTACTCAAACAACTTTTAGATTTAAAGCAGCAAGAATCGAAAGTTTCCTAGCCCTTCATGTAAGAAAATCTCACCATTTGTTGTTCAATCTCTGTGCTATATTCACATTTTGGCGTTTGGCATTTCCAAGGACTAACTTCTTTATTAGGACTTTCAGTTGTAAGCAACAGAGGAGTACTCTGTTTAACATAAGTTTGAAAGCAGAAACTAGGGTTATTGAGGAAACAGTGTGATAACCCATAGACTCAAAGGAAAGTGGAACAGCCTTGGGTAAGTAAGAGGAACAGGGGGACTTTGGAGCCTCTCTCCAGTGTTCTGACATTTTGATGACATAGCTCGAAAATTTTTTCATTAATTACCTAAGTCCGTCTTCCTGCAAAATTCTACTTAGACTCTAACAAGCTTTATCAAAATTCAGTGGTTCTACTTGGTCTTCAGTCAGTCAGTCAGTTCAGTCGCTCAGTCATGTCCGACTCTTTGCGACCCCATGAATCGCAGCACACCAGGCCTCCCTGTTCATCACCATCTCCCAGAGTTCACTCAGACTCACGTCCATCGAGTCCGTGATGCCATCCAGCCATCTCATCCTCAGTCGTCCCCTTCTCCTCCTGCCCCCAATCCCTCCCAGCATCAGAGTCTTTTCCAATGAGTCAACTCTTCGCATGAGGTGGCCAAAGTACTGGAGTTTCAGCTTTAGCATCATTCCTTCCAAAGAAATCCCAGGGTTGATCTCCTTCAGAATGGACTGGTTGGATCTCCTTGCAGTCCAAGGGACTCTCAGGAGTCTTCTCCAACACCACAGTTCAAAAGCATCGATTCTTCGGCGCTCAGCTTTCTTCACAGTCCAACTTTCACATCCATACATGACCACAGGAAAAACCATAGCCTTGACTAGGCGGACCTTAGTCGGCAAAGTAATGTCTCTGCTTTTGAATATACTATCCAGGTTGGTCATAACTTTTCTTCCAAGGAGTAAGCGTCTTTTAATTTCATGGCTGCAGTCACCATCTGCAGTGATTTTGGAGCCCAAAAAAATAAAGTCTGACACTGTTTCCACTGTTTCCCCATCTATTTCCCATGAAGTGATGGGACCGGATGCCATGATCTTCGTTTTCTGAATGTTGAGCTTTAAGCCAACTTTTTCGCTCTCCTCCTTCACTTTCATCAAGAGGCTTTTTAGCTCCTCCTCACTTTCTGCCATAAGGGTGGTGTCATCAGCATATCTGAGGTTATTGATATTTCTCCCGGCAATCTTGATTCCAGCTTGTGTTTCTTCCAGTCCAGCGTTTCTCATGATGTACTCTGCATATAAGTTAAATAAGCAGGGAGACAATATACAGCCTTGACGTACTCCTTTTCCTATTTGGAACCAGTCTGTTGTTCCATGTCCAGTTCTAACTGTTGCTTCCTGACCTGCATACAGATTTCTCAAGAGGCAGGTTAGGTGGTCTGGTATTCCCATCTCTTTCAGAATTTTCCACAGTTTATTGTGATCCACACAGTCAAAGGCTTTGGCATAGTCAATAAAGCAGAAATAGATGTTTTTCTGGAACTCTCTTGCTTTTTCCATGATCCAGCGGATGTTGGCAATTTGATCTCTGGTTCCTCTGCCTGTTCTAAAACCAGCTTGAACATCAGGGAGTTCACGGTTCACATATTGCTGAAGCCTGGCTTGGAGAATTTTGAGCATTACTTTACTAGCGTGTGAGATGAGTGCAATTGTGCGGTAGTTTGAGCATTCTTTGGCATTGCCTTTCTTTGGAATTGGAATGAAAACTGACCTTTTCCAGTCCTGCGGCCACTGCTGAGTTTTCCAAATTTGCTGGCATATTGAGTGCAGCACTTTCACAGCATCATCTCCCAGGATTTGAAACAGCTCAACGGGAATTCCATCACCTCCACTAGCTTTGTTCTTAGTGATGCTTTCTAAGGCCCACTTGACTTCACTTTCCAAGATGTCTGGCTCTAGATTAGTGATCACATCCTCATGATTATCTGGGTCGTGAAGATCTTTTCTGTACAGTTCTTCTGTGTATTCTAAAACCCCCTTTATTTACAGATGAGAAAACTGATCTAGAGAAGTTAAATAATTGGATTATTGTAAATAAAATAAAGTTCCTTTGACATGTAAATAAATCCCTCTGAATGGTCCTAAGAGTAAATTAACTTCTACAGCATTCCTAAGAGCAAATATGATTAAAGTGACATTTTACCAAGATGCACTGGGTAATTTCCTTTGTTGTATCACTGAATGTGACACCATGATCTTTGTATCTATTGTCTTTACACTTTCCTCAGTCCTTCTCTTTTATCTTCAAAAATACCAAGACTATGTATCAGTTGTTGCCCAAAGTCAATCAGTAACAATGAGAGCACATTTGAGACAGACTGCCTAGACCTAGATGTGCTAATATAGAAAAATGTTTTCCCCAAAGGTATCTCACTACTTTTTAATCTAGTGGCTTATTCAGTTCAGTTCAGTTCAGTCGCTCAGTCGTGTCCGACTCTTAAGATTAGATTACTCTGAAGACATTTTTTCTTTGGAATTTCATTCACTTCTCCGATAAAGATTTATTGACCATGTACTATATAAGGCACATAATTTGGGATGTATTCATGAACAAAACAAAAACTAAAAATATCTGAGGCTTCATGGAACTTACGTTCTCATTGGAGCTTACTTTATTGTAAACATACAGCATATAACACATATAACATATAAAATAAGTTTTAAATATGTGTTTATTGACTGTTTGCATTGTTGGTAGGGCTTCTGGTCAACAGTAGACTGTTAGTAATAGTTATACTTAGATTTTCCACTGTTCAGGGGGTTGTTTCCCTTAACCCTCATGTTGCTTAAGGGTCAACTATTTTGAATTACTAGGTACTTGATGTGAATAAGTACCTACCTGTATTAAAGGCAGTTGCTCATTGATGCTGTTACTACATTTTTATAAAATGTGTTTTAGAGCTACATCATTTACTATGTTTAAATGGCTTGAAATATTCAGATGCCAGTTTGTTACCCCTGAAACTGAGGGAAGGTGTATTCCTCATGCTGTCACTGGGTTCTTAACATTTCCTAAGTTTTACAGAGTGTAAAAGAACAGACATTTGGAGAAATAAGGAAATGAAATATTTCAAGTTTTCGTGAGGTGCCATACCGTGGTCAGACCAACTCACTAATGAGAGCTTTAGCTGCAGATATATAAAAATGCTCTCTTCTTTGTGAAAAAACTGAGATGAAACAGGAATCTAGGTTGTATCAGAAGCACTCCTGCTTAAAAAGATAAGCTGAGGCCAGCTCAGTGGTGGGAAGGATGCTCAAGTGTGGCTCCTTCCCTAAACCCACCACACTAGTCAGAGACATTGGCCCATGTTAACACAACACGAAGCAGGATTGCCCAGTGTGATGGAAGCATATGGAAGGAAAATGAGCTACAAATTCATAAATGGCATTTGTCAATAGCACTGCCTACAGTCTTGTTGCTAGAATAACATGTCTTTTGGAATAGCTTCAGATGGCCAAACAAGGAATGGCTGGGCATAAATGAGGAAGGGAAGTCCAGGCAGGATATGGTTTCATCCTATTAAATTTCCAGGTTTTTGGCACAAACTCCACTGCTGTGGGGAGGAGTCCACATAGCCCATCACATCACAGCTTTCTTTTTAACTTGACAGAGCTTCTATTGTACCAGGCAGATACAGCCCAAGAGAGAGTCACTGGGATTTAGGCTTTGGGTGGGAACTAGGTTAAACTGTGTTCCCAGCTCATGTTCTACATATCACATTCTTAAGCCAAATAAAAAAACACCCATCCCTTCAAGGTTGACATACAACTGGGTTTTACTTCACATAGTGAGATTGAATTTTTGAACAGGGAGCATGTCCCTAGGGACCATTTATGGCTGAACTTTCACTCACTTCAAGCTGAGGGAAAGTCTCAGCAGCATATGAATATTCAGTGAGAACATCAGTGTTTTGTTAGACTGCAGGTCCTGTTTGATTTTTTTGTAGGATAGGTGCTTGTTCATTAGAATTTTTCTCCTTGGAGATTATTAAATTGAATGGTTTTCTTCCTTTAATAAAATACTTTAAAAAGAGGATTTTTATTCCTTAAGCCAGGTAGATTCCAGTGATATTTACCTAACCTTCACCAACATCAGATGTTCACATTTGTTCAACTGGCTTTTAGCTATTTCAACAGCTCTAGCTATTTCCTAAAAGAAAATAATTTTCTGAGATTTTCACACAATATAGAATCTTCCCACTTAGCATATAATATTTTCTAAAATTATAGGTTTGGATATAAGATTTTGTCTCTGTTTTCTTCTTCATATTTACCACCACTTTACTACTTTGTGAATTGTTTTTCTAGACAATGCATTAGAAACTTGAAGTGTCCTTTTGCTTTTGAAATGTTTGCTATCACAAAGCATTCCGCACCACTAAGGCAGAAATTAGCTCATTTTTGTGGCCTTATTTAAAAGAGTTTTCATGACAATATTGTATTCGGCCCTCGCCTGACACTGTCTTACAGCGTAACCTTTTTGACCATCATGTCAAACACTTATCATGCTTCCATTCTCATATTCATACATTCTTACTTTCGTGAAAGATGTTGTAACATGAAAAAGTATAGTAGACATTTTTTTTTTTTCCCCATTTAAAGTACACAACTAAGGCTGACTACTGGTATTACTTTAGGAATTTTCACAGCGTGTTTTCTTTCTGGGAATTATGAAGTTAGTTTTGGTATCTGGACAAGTTACAAAGAATTCTGAGAATCTGAGTTCTAAAAGTAGCTGTATCAGTTCAGAGGTCAGGTAGTTTGGCCAGTGAAAGGGCAGTGCTGGGGCAAGTGACCCTTCATCATACTGTCACAGAACTGCTGTTTTCTTCTACAGTCTGCAACGTAGAGAATGACTTCTTTCCAACCACCTAGCCCCATTCTGCTTCCTCAGTTAGCATATGATGTGGGGGGTCTGACTTACTCTTTGGGGTAATGATTTACTGAAGACTGGTGAACTTCATTGCTGCTCATCTCTTGACTGCTGGCAAGACTAGGTACATTTGTTTGGAAGATGATTTCAATTCTTTTTTTTTTTTTTAAGAGATGAAAGTGCCCCGATAAAGGCTCAGTTTTGTCCAGAGGCCCCACTTTTTTCATGGAAAGGCATTTTATCTCAAATATAGCAGTGTGTACCTGTCAATCTGAAACTCCCCATCTATCCCTCCCTTCCACCCTTCTCCTCTGGTAACCGTAAGCTCATTCTCTAAGTCTGGAAATAAGTTTATTTGCCATTCTTAAGTTATGTTAATGGTGATCATATCCTTCAAACTGAGACATTTTTGAGAGTGAAAGACATGCCATGAATAATTACACTAGGGGACAGATATTGAGTAAGTTTGCTTCAGACAAACAAGGATAAAATGTCACTGTAGGTGTAACAGTATAGCGCTGGTTTCACAGTGCATCGCCGTAGTGAGAGGGACTGACAAGACGAGGAGAAATGTACAGCCATAAAGTGAACTAGATGGTGGATCAATGTGCCCATGCAATGGCCTTTGAAATTATAGTCCACCTGGACCAACACAGAAGGGAAACACCAAATCACTGCTTATTTTTCATCCAAGCTTGGTTTCTGTAAACTAGGATATGCTCTACTTTTTATAACAGACACATTTTAAAATATGATACAAGTTAACAAATGTTCTTCAAGAGAATGCACATAGAGGTTACATTTTGCATGCAAGTCCAGGGAAGTCTCACTTTCCTTGAAGCCATCTATGAAAATATGGGGACTTCCCAGTGGCACTAGTGGTAAAGAACCCATTTGCCAAAGCAGGAGACATGGGTTCAGTCCCTGGGTTGGGAAGATCCCCTGGAGAGGGCATGGCAGCCTACTCTGGTATTCTTGCCTGGAGAAGCTCATGGGCAGAGGAACCTAGAGGACCACAGTCCATAAGGTCGCGAAGAGTCAGACATGACTGAAGCGACTTAGCACAGCACATGAAAATGTGGACCCTAGATTTATCGGCCCTCTAAGGTGACACTGCACAATAGACTACTTTTTCTCATAGGTGCTACAATAAATTTAGGACTATGTAACATGTGGAATCTATTGAAGTATGATCAAAAACCATCATGTATCAGGTAATATACAAAATGTGTATGGATCTAATTCATAAGTGGTTACCTTAAGTTTGCTTTTGTGACTGTTTATCACTGACTGACTTTTGGACCAACTGGGAGATGATAAAGAAATTCATATCATCAGAATTCAGCATACCTAGATCCCCAGAAGATTACTTCACTAGAGGTATTGTTTATGGCAGTGATCACAACTTGGCAGTATTCTGTGGCTATAGTTGATGTGAAATCTTATAAGGAACATAGGCCAAATTTTTAAAATACTAGCATCTATTGAGTACTTGCTGTGGACCAGGCTTGCATTACATCCAAGAACTTTGCATGCATATCTCAATTGTCTTACATGTAACACTCAAAGTATTTTATTTCAAATTGTATTTCTGCGTCACAGATGAGGAAACTGAAGCTTAGAGAGGTAAAGGAACTCCCTCACACATTGTCGTTTCATCCCAGATTATCTAACTACAAAATGGGCACTCTCCCTTGATAAAATATAGGCTATGACTTATGAGTGCCCTCTTTTCTTCTGCTAATGTTACAGGGTTACAGTCCCAGGCCCAAACAGGAGAAAACATGTCAATGTAGGGGAAGGAAGAAAAGAGATTGTCCATGATAGGTTACAGTTTGCCTCACATGTCATTTTAGAACTGCCTCAGGAGAAAAGAGATGAGGATTTTTGAAAAAGGTCTTAAGTTAGTTGTGATCAAGAGAATGTAAAGATGAAGTTTTGATAGAAATATTGGTAAGAAAATGGTTCCCTAGCTGTGCTTCAGAAGACATGGATTCTACTTAGCTTTTATGTCAATCCCTTCTTGAGCTTTTCTCATTCTTTTTATAGGGACATATTCAAAGGCTTTCTACCTCACTTGGAAATTCTATCCCATTTTTGATATATTTAAAGAAACTATAAATTGTTTAGGGCATGGCCAAATCCTCTAACGACCTCTTTAAGAAAAAATGGAATTACCTAAATACAAGAATCAGAAAAAAGGAAAAATTATAGTGTATGGCTACACCAGAAACCTGTGCAGCTTTTAAGATAAATGAATTAGAATTACAGTTATATGAATAATTCTTATAGCAAAATAAAGCAAGAAGAACATATTCAGTATGATATGACTGATACGATGTATCAGTAGGGAAACAGATTTATGTGACAAAAGGATAAACAAATGTAATACAAAATACTTACTCCGAGTTAATGTTTATCTTTGGAGCAAAGGATAGAGAAAAGTGTGAAGTATTCAGGGGGCTTCAGTCCTGCTGTCTTCAGCTAGAGGACTTGAGGGAAAGTTCCAGAGAGGAGTCATCTGAGAACTTTCAGTTGCCGTTACTGCCAGCAGCTGGGGGAATGGGTATTTGTATCCTATAGCGGGAGTCCGTGTGGGTACCACAGCATCCGCTAAATCATTAGAAATCTAACCCGCCTGCACATTAGGATGACTTGGGGAGATTTACAAACTCCCAATTCCCAGTTTGCATGCTGGACCCATTAAATCATAATTTCAGAAAGTGGGGCCCAGGGGTCAGAACTCTTTAAAACTCGCCAACAGTTACCAATATGCAGCCCCAGTCAAGTTGAAGAAACTGCATATCAGTACAACCCTCTACTTATCTAGGTATTAAAAAATGTCTTGCAGTATGATTCTTTTGCTTGTAGCTGTCCAGTTTTCCGAACACCATTTAGTGAAGAAACATTCTTTCCTCATTGTATATTCTTGCTAGTTCACTGTAGATTAATTACCCATATAAAAGTGAGTTCATATCTAGGTTCTCTGCGNTACTTATCTAGGTATTAAAAAATGTCTTGCAGTATGATTCTTTTGCTTGTAGCTGTCCAGTTTTCCGAACACCATTTAGTGAAGAAACATTCTTTCCTCATTGTATATTCTTGCTAGTTCACTGTAGATTAATTACCCATATAAAAGTGAGTTCATATCTAGGTTCTCTGCGCTGTTTCATCGATCTGTGTGTCAATTTTTGTGCCAGTACCATACTCTTTTGATTACTATAGCTTTGTAATATTGTTTGAAATCAAAGCATATGATATATCCAGCTTTGTTCTTCTTTGTTAAGATTGTTTGGCTATCCACGGACTTTTCTATATCCATGAAAAATTAGAATTATTTGTTCTAGGTCTGTGAAAAATGCCATTGTTATTTTGATAGAGATTGTATTAAATCTGTAGATAGTATGGTCACTTTAATAATATTCATTTTTCTAATCCACAAATGCAGTATATCTTTCCATCTGTTTATGTCCTCTTCAGTTTTTTTGCATCAGTGTTCTATAATTTTCTGAGTACAGTTCTTTTATCTCTTTAGATTTATCCCTAGGCATTTTATTCTTCTTGATGTGTTTGTAAATTTTTTTTAATTTCTCTGTCTGATAGTTTGTTTTTAATGTATAGAAACGCAACAGATATCTGTGCATTAATTTTATATCCTACAACTTTAATAAATTCATTGAGTTTTAGTAGTTTTTGGTGGCATCTTTAGGATTTCCTATGTATGGTATCATGTCATCTGCAAGTAGTGACAGTTTTACTTCTTTTCAATTTGGATTTCTTTTATTTCTTTTTTCTTGTCTGGTTGAATCAAACTGGATTACTCTCTCACACCATGTGCAAAACTAAATTCAAAATGGATTAAGGACCTAAATTTAAGACCTGAAACCATAAAAGTTCTAGAAGAAAACATAGGAAGTATGCTCTTTGGCATCAGTCTTAGTAATATGGTTTTGGATATATCTCCTCAGGAAAGGGAAACGAAGGCAAAAATAAGCAAATAGGACTCCATCACTCTAAAAAAAAAAAAAAAAGAAAGAATACATGTATACCTGTGGCAGATTCATGTTGATGTATGGCAAAACCAATACAATATTGTAAAGTAATTAACTTCCTCAAAAAACTAAAAATAGAGCTACCATATGGCCCAGCAATCCCACTCCTGGGCATATACCCGGAGGAAACCATGATTGGTATTTTTATATTTTCCAATTCTTTGTTGAAATTCTCAGTGTGTTCCTTTATTCTTTTCCTGAGCTTGCTGAGTATTTTTATGACCATTTCTTTGAACTCTTTATTAGGTTATTGGGCTGTTATTATCAGGTAAGTTATTATGCCAAAAAGTTCAAGTTTTTCCACAAGATGGCACAGAAAAACCCAAATGAATTTTTTGGCCAACCCAATACTTCTCTCCATTTCATTGGTGTCATCTTGTTTTTTCATTTGGAATATATTCCTCTGTGTTCTCATTTTGTTTGAATTTCTCTGCTTGTGTCTATGAAGTTAGACTATCCAGCCTTGAAGCATGTCCTCGTGTGGAAATGTCCCTACATGGTCTACATGTAGCCAGTGGTTTTGGTGGGAGTGTTGGAGCTGAAACAAATGTGGGTTGGGGCTTTTTCTGGGGTGCACAGGGACTGCTGTTGTGAATGCTTGTGTCTATGAAGTTAGACTATCCAGCCTTGAAGCATGTCCTCGTGTGGAAATGTCCCTACATGGTCTACATGTAGCCAGTGGTTTTGGTGGGAGTGTTGGAGCTGAAACAAATGTGGGTTGGGGCTTTTTCTGGGGTGCACAGGGACTGCTGTTGTGAAAGGTGTGGACTAGAGCTAGGGGACTAATGCCAGAGCCTGGTGCAGACCAGTGCTTCTTATGGGACATGAGTGAAGCTCTTTCTTAGGTCTATTTTTATCTATTGGGTTTTTCAAAAAGTTATCCAAAATGCCATTATTAAAATTTCATTTTCTCTTGTTGCTAGTCTACAGAAATAAAAGTAATTTTAAAAAGCCTACATGTGTCCATCTATCTTGATACATTTTCTTAGTAGTTCCACATCAATTCATTTCAGTCTCTCAGTCATGTCTGACTCTTTGCGACCCCATGAATCGCAGCACACCTGGCCTCCCTGTCCATCACCAACTCCCGGAGTTCACTCAGACTCATGTCCATCGAGTCTGTGATGCCATCCAGCCATCTCATCCTCGGTCGTCCCCTTTTCCTCCTGCCCTCAACCCCTCCCAGCATCAGAGTCTTTTCCAATGAGTCAACTCTTCACATGAGGTGGCCAAAGTACTGGAGTTTCAGCGTTAGCATCAGTCCTTCCAAAGAACACTCAGGACTGATCTCCTTTAGAATGGACTGGTTAGATCTCCTTGCAGTCCAAGGAACTCCCAAGAGTCATTTCCAACACCACAGTTCAAAAGCATCAATTCTTCAGCACTGAGCTTTCTTCACAGTCCAACTCTCACATCCATACATGACCACTTGATAAAGTTCTCACATATTGCCTATGTTTTTTCTTGTAATATCTCTATGAATAATTATAAAGTATTGACTAATAATTGTTAATTTCTTTCTTATCAATGTTATCCTCTTAAAGTTTATTTTCCCCGTCTTAGTGTGATGGCTTGGATCTCCAAGGCTAAGTGGATAACAAGTGATGATGACAGAAATTATCCATTCTTGATTTTAAGGGGATGCTTTTAATGATTCATTATTAACTATGGTATTTTCATGGTTTTCTGTAGATCTTCTTTTTTAGGTAATAAAATTCTCTTCCTGATTTTATAAAAGTTTTATATTTACTGATATAGATTTACTGAATTCTTTACTTGTCTGTGTGTTTTTCTGAATGTTGTTTGATCTGTTAATGTGGTGAATAGCTTTTTCTATTCAAATTTTGTTTCATTCATGGAACAAATCCAACATACATTACCGTTTTTTCAATTTTGTTCATAAGTGAGTTTTGTCTAAAGTTTCCTTTTTATACTAAAATATTGGTGTTAAGGTTATGTTATCCTAAAAAAGTTACAGTGTGTTACTTTTCTCTTTGGAGAATTTGTAAAGTTTGTAAACATCTTTTCCTTTACTGTTCAGTAGAATTCATCCATAATACAGTCTGAGATACTTTGGATTAGATCATCTACTAGTGATATAATTTCTATAATGATTTAAGGACTATTTATGTTTTCTTTTTATTCTTGAGGGAGTAACACTAAGTAAATTTGTAGGAAATTGTCCATTTTATTTAGGTTATTAAACACATTGGCTTAATAATAATATGTAATTGTTATAATGTCTCATTCTGATTTTATGACACCATAGTTGGCCCTTATATAATTTATTTGCCCATTTTCTACTTTTTATTGGTATTTTCTGGGGAAATGTATTCATTGCTCTCTTCTCGTGCTAATGGTGATGAGTAGATTCATATTCACATACTTGGTCCAAAGAAAACATTGGATTTGACTAATGCTCTTCTGCAACAAACCCAAAGTTTTTCTAATGACAAACATATTAAGCATATCTTGGGAGAGGTGGGTGTTAAATTCAAGAATTTTGAGAATTTTCCCATTCTGATTATTGAGTAGTACTGCTTTGCTCTCATATATTGCCCAAGTGTTTGTGTTTAACAATCAAGTAAAAAATTAAAAGTCATATTCAAAAATAAAGAATTCAAAGTGTACAGTCAACCAATGAACTGATTTATTAGTCCATTCATTTATTCAATAAATGTTTGTTAGACACATGTGCCAAGCAAAATCTTAGGCACACCACATTACTAGACATTGTCATTTTTCCCGGCCTAGAATGCACATTGCTCTGTAATTTGAGATGTGATATTTCTAAAGATCCAAGAAAAACACAGAATATTCATAGGGCCAAAATCAGCAATAGGATGAAAACACTGCATCAAGCAGTTGATAGAAACTAAAACATTGGGCTTTCATTCTATGTCTCTTCAACCTAAGTCTTTGTGACAGAAGTATATTTAGGTATGTTTCTCTCCTAGTGCTCCTGTTTATGTCAGATTGATGTCACCCAGTGAGAGGATTATTCACTTCATACCATTTATATTGCTGGTGAAATATGAATAGTATATATATTTCTTTAACTGAGTTATTTTTTATTTCATCACTGTCATTTCTAATATATTCTGAAAGAAATTTGGTTAAGTAGTTATGTCCACTCACATAAGGAAAACCATTTTGGTTTTGATGATATTAGTACATAGTTTACAATGTTATTACCAAAATCTAAGAGTCAATAGCCATTTATATGAGAACCATTTGATAATTTTTAGTTATGACCTGTTGCAAGTTGCTTTTTTAGGGTACAGTGTTTGTCATTCTTCCTGTCCTTTGGATGAATATAGATACTCATTCTCATTCTCTACTATTAATATAAATAAAATCACTTGAACATGCTTTGAAGACAATTCTCATTTCTGTGTCCATCTAAATTTGCCTTTAATACTCTTTATTACAGAACTTCAGAAGGGAACTTGATGCATTTCAGAACTGAGTAGTTGTCTATCTCAATGCAACTGAGTAACTCAGATGCTTTCATTAGTAAGATACCTTATCAGTGATTTATTTGGAGGTGGTGAATGGTATGAAGTTTATAAAAATCAACAAAGAAGTTTATTCACAAATAATATCATAAATATTTGTTGAGTGTTGGCTATATGTTAAACATAAGCTGAGTTTCTGAAGATATAGGACTGAGAACCTTGAGTAGGATAGTTACTGTTCTCTTAGGATTATATTGATGAGCTTTTATCAGGTAATGGGACAGGATTTAATGCAGGATTTAGGATTTAACGTGGATTTAATACAGGTGCTCATAGAGCATGCAAGAGATAAAAAGAACTCAAATTTGGAGACTACAGAAGTCTGCCTGGAATAATTCTCTCTCCACCAAGACCTGAGTAACAACACTTGGCTAGGTGAAGAGACGTCAAGGTTGTGGACCTGGAGGTTGAGCATTTTAAGAAGCAGAAGACAGAAATGGATTGGGGTTATATGAAGCAGACCAAGTTTATGAATTTAATATTCATCAGCTGCAATAGAATATGTACTGAGTGACTTGAAGCAGTTTTAGGACATGAGCCTGTCCCTCTTTGTCTTGTCATTTCAATCTTATATACTATATATACATTTCCTTCTTATATACTTAATGTGTGAATTTATGTACCACCCACTACAGGGTTTACTTCCTTAGGCCCCAAAATCAAATGCATAAAAGTGACAAAAGGAGGTATTGGGAGAAGACTGGTGGCTATTAGTAATCTGTCTGGTGAAAGGAGCACCAAATTTAGTTTAAAAAAAAAGAAAGAAAAAGAAAAAAAGCCTTGCTTTCTCTGGCTCAGAATAACATTCCTCATTCTACAGAAATTTGAACAACCACAGATACGCAGATGATACCATTCTAATGGCAAAAAACCAAAGAGGAACTAAAGAACTTCTTGATGAAGGTGGAAGAGGGGAGTGAAAAAACTGGCTTAAAACACAACATTAAAAAAACTAAGATCATGGCATCCAGCCCTAACACTTCATGGCAAATAGATGGGGAAACAATGGAAACAGTGGCAGATTTTATTTTCTTGGGTTCCAAAATCACTGTGGATGGTGGCTGCAGCCATGAAATTTAGAAGATGCTTGCTTCTTGAAAGAAAAGCTATGACAAACCTAGACAGCTTATTAAAAAGCAGAGACATTACTTTGCCAACACAGGTCCATATAGTCAAAGCTGTGTTTTTTCCAGTAATCATGTAGAGATGTGAGAGTTGGACCATAAAGAAGACTGAGGGCCAAAGAACTGATGTTTTTGAACTGTGATGCTGGAGAAGACTCTTGAGCTCAGTAAGGAGAGCAAACCAGTAAATCTTAAAGGAAATCAACCCTAAAAATTCACTGGAAGGTCTGATACTGAAGCTCCAATACTTTGGCCATCTGATGCCAAGAGCTGACTCAACGGAAAAGACCCTGATGTTGGGAAAGATTGAGGGCAAGAGGAGAAGGGGATGACAGAGGATGAGATGTTTGGATGATATCACTGACTCAATGGACATGAGTTTGAGAAAATTCAAGGAGATAGTGAAGGACAGGGAAGCCTGGCATGCTAAGGTCCATGGGGTCACAAAGAGTGGGACATGACTTAGCGACTAAACACCATCAGCAGAAGTCACTGATGCCAACAGCTCCAGAGTTAAACATATCAAAGCCCTGTCATAATTCAAGGAGATAGTGAAGGACAGGGAAGCCTGGCATGCTAAGGTCCATGGGGTCACAAAGAGTGGGACATGACTTAGCGACTAAACACCATCAGCAGAAGTCACTGATGCCAACAGCTCCAGAGTTAAACATATCAAAGCCCTGTCATCAGAGGGAAACTTTCTCAGCTGATGTTCAAAGAATCTTGGGAAGAGACCCTTTGGCTCAGATTGAGCCAGAGGTCTTCCTTGGAGGACCAGTTGTGGCCACTGTGAGTGTGGTCTGCTATTCTTGACTGCACTTGAGTCTCGTTCCCACTCTTGGACCTGTTGCCGGTATGAATTTCCATAAGACTTGAAAGTTCTCCTAGGAGTCTTATGAATGAAGTGGAGGGCAAGGCATTTTCCAGGATAAAGAAGAATCCTTGACAACCAAAATATATCTACTACACTAAAAGTCACTATTAAAAAATCACTTAATGTTTCTGAATCACAATTGTCATATCTCAAAAGAGCATGGATTTGTATCAAGTGAGATATTTACAAAGTGTTATAAATGATTAAGTTCTATGCAATTATAAAATGCTTCTTTGATTATTGGTATGACTTTGCTGAAGTGGACACTAGAATCTAGCTCTCAAGACCTTTAATTTGTGAAAGTAGAATGATTTTCTTCAATTTCCTGTGGTTATGAACCAAGAAAACAAGTAAAAATATTCCTTTTAAAGATGCTTTATTATGTATCAAGAATTATGTTAGGAGCTTTGTATTTAATTTTCACGACAGTCACATTAAGTAGATATTCTAACCAAGTGCAATGTAAATTGAAGATAGTAAGTAGGTTGCTGCCAAGTCGCTTCAGTCTTGTCTGATTCTGTGCGACCCCATAGATGGCAGCCTATCAGGCTCCGCCGTCCCTGGGATTCTCCAGACAAGAACACTGGGGTGGGTTGCCATTTCCTTCTCCAATGCATGAAAGTGAAAAGTGAAAGTGTCCGACCCTTAGCGACCCCATGGACTGCAGCCTTCCAGGCTCCTCTGTCCATGGGATTTTCCAGGCAAGAGTACTGGAGTGGGGTGCCATTGCCTTCTCCGAGTAAGTAGGTTAAACTTCTATAATTAATAAGTATCAAAGAGAAGTATTAAATCCAGGTCTGAGAAATTCCAAAGACAAGGAATGGATGGCAGGAATTTTTAAGGAGTCATTTCAACTTGTATGAATGAATGTATTATAATTATTTAAAAAATTAGTTATTTATTTGGCTGCACTGGCTCTTTGTTGCTGACCCTGGATCTTTTGGCATGTGGGAGCTAGCTCCCTGACCAGGGGTCAAACCCAGGTCCCCTGCACTGGGAGCAAGGGTTCCTAGCCTCTGGGACCCAGGGAAGTCCCATATTATAATAATTTATTTTTATTGTTCATCTTTATAATTCAGTTATTATGGTTGTGCTATTTCTTAACTAGTATTCTTTTAGAAATTAAAATAATATTTTACTCATGTGTGTGTGTGTGTTTTGGTGATCTAGTGATTGTGTTCAAAATCCTATATTTTACAAAGACATGACTTCCNAAAAATTAGTTATTTATTTGGCTGCACTGGCTCTTTGTTGCTGACCCTGGATCTTTTGGCATGTGGGAGCTAGCTCCCTGACCAGGGGTCAAACCCAGGTCCCCTGCACTGGGAGCAAGGGTTCCTAGCCTCTGGGACCCAGGGAAGTCCCATATTATAATAATTTATTTTTATTGTTCATCTTTATAATTCAGTTATTATGGTTGTGCTATTTCTTAACTAGTATTCTTTTAGAAATTAAAATAATATTTTACTCATGTGTGTGTGTGTGTTTTGGTGATCTAGTGATTGTGTTCAAAATCCTATATTTTACAAAGACATGACTTCCCTGATAGCTCAGGTGGTAAAGAATCTGTCTACAGGAGCAGGAGATGTGACTTCAGTTCCTGGGTTGGTAACACCCCCTGGAAGAGGGCATGGCAATCCACTCCAGAGTTCTTGCCTTCCCATGGACAGAGGAGCCTGGTGGCCCACAGCCCATGGAGTCACAAAGAGTCAGACACGGCAGTGCAACTAACACAACAACGAGTTTCATACAGAGGATCTGTCAAGAGCGGCACTACTAGGTGATAAGTTAAAAAATTTAATTCTGAACGGAAAGCTTGATTTTTGTAAATAACTGCAAGGAGAGAGGGATAAGTAATCACAATTTGTCCAGAAACAGCATAATAGCCTCCAGAAAGTTTTCTGGAAAATACTTAATAGCAGGTCAACATTTTTGGTCTCCATAGTAGAAAGTACAAGTAATAAGGAACTATGAGAATTTCTGGATTCTGAGCAGCTGAACAGAATACACCCTCTATTCTTTTAAAATCTGTATCTAAAAGGAGGAGGAAGTTTCTGGCCTATCTGAGCATGTATGATTAATTTTGTGGAATAGTGTTCTAAATATGAATAGTAGTTTTCTAATTATCGTTGTAAGACAAAACTTTTCAACGAGATATCAAATATCTGAAAAGGTCTTCTGCTTTATGTTTCTTAATATAATGAAATGTTATTATATCCAAATTATATCCAAAGCAATGAGTGAGCCAGCCATGTGATCGTTCTCATCACTGGGATATTTTATGACCCTTTCAAGTATTTCTGCAGACACACGGTGGGCAGAGTCTACTCTTCATGAAGCATCTTCAGGCAGGTTACTGTTTAACTCTTGACTTCCAGAAAGTTTCTGTGCTATGCCTTTCTTTGTTGACCTGACTTTAGGTCTCTCCTTTGTTGGTCTGGGTGGCCCAGAAGGTAAAGCGTCTGCCTACAATGCAGGAGATCCGGGTTCGATCCCTGGAGAAGGAAATGGCATGCCACTCCAGTACTCTTGCCTGGAAAATCCCATGGACAGAGGAGCCTGGTAGGCTATAGCCTATGGGGTCACAAAGAGTCAGACACAACTGAGCAACTTCACTTTTTTTTTTTTCCTGTTGGTCCAATGTGTATACTTAATGGTTCTCTTTCAAAGAGTATTATTTCTTTTAATGTTTAAGCTCCTTTATGATTAATCCAAACTTGTGGCTTCACATATTCATCTGGGAACCATAAAATTATTTATATACCTGAGAGAACAATCTCACCCGCAATGTATTGTCACATTACTCAGAAAATATATTTCTCTGGACATGGTTTCTTATCTGTGGGTTATCTCTTCCATGTACCAAAAATGTCCCAGGTACATATAGCTTTCTTATTTGAAAATACTTTCAAACGTGGTGTCCTGTGATGTTGGAAGAAAATGTTATATTGTTTCTCTTTTGCAGGTGGTAGAACTAAAGTTTTATGGGATGATACTTATACAGTGTCACATGGCACATCGGGAAGTAACACGGTGTTTCTCCCTCTCCATCTGACTTAGTGCACTAGCCTCGAGATCATCCATGTTCACACACACTACATCGTTATCCATCCATCTATTGATGTATACTTAGGTTTTCATATCTTGTAAATAATGCAATGGATATGGAGGCACATATATCTTTTCAAATTAGTGTTTTCATTTTGGATATGAAGAAGGCAATGGCACCCCACTCCAGTACTCTTGCCTGGAAAATCCCACGGACAGAGAAGCCTGGTAGGCTGCGGTCCATGGGGTCGCGAAGAGTTGGACAGGACTGAACGACTTCACTTTCACTTTTCACTTTCATGCACTGGAGAAAAAAATGGCAACCCACTCCAGTGTTCTTGCCTGGAGAATCCCAGGGACGGGGGAGTCTGGTGGGCTGCCATCTATGGGGTCGCACAGAGTCGGACACGACTGAAGCAAATTAGCAGCAGCAGCATTTTGAATAAAGAGCCCTGAGTAGCTGGATCTATTCTTAACTTTTTGAGGAATCTCTATAGTGTCTTCCACAGTGGCTACAACATTTACGTTTTCATCAACACTGTGTGAATGTTCCCCTTTCTCCACATCCTCTCCAAAACTTGTTATTTCTAGCCTATTTTAAAATAACCATTTCAATTGGCGTGATACCTCATTGTAGTTTTGTGGGTTTTTTTCAGATTTTATTTTTTTTACTTTACAATATTGTATTGGTTTTGCCATACATCAACATGAATCTGTCATGGGTGTACATGTGTTTCCAATCTTGAACCCCCCTCCCACATCCCTCCCCATACCATCTCTCTGGGTCATCCCAGTAAACCAGCCCCAAGCATCCTGTATCCTGCCTTGAACCTAGACTGGCGATTTGTTTCTTACATGATATTATACATGTGTCAATGCCATGCTCCCAAATCATCCCATCCTCACCCTCTCCCTCTCCCACAGAGTCCAAAAGACTGTTCTATACATCTGTGTCTCTTTTGCTGTCTCATATAGAGTTATCGTTACCATCTTTCTAAATTCCATGTATATGTGTTAGTATACTGTATTGGTGTTTTTCTTTCTGGCTTACTTCACTCTGTATAATCGGCTCCAGTTTCATCCACCTCATTAGAACTGATTCAGATGTATTCTTTTTAATGGCTGAGTAATACTCTATCGTATATATGTACCACAGCTTTCTTATCCATTCATCTGCTGATGGACATCTAGGTTGCTTCCATGTCTTGGCTATTTATAAACAGTGCTGCAATGAACACTGGGGTACACGTGTCTCTTTCTATTCTGGTTTCCATGGTGTGTATGCCCAGCAGTGGGATTGCTGGGTCATAAGGCAGTTCTATTTGCAATTTTTTAAGGAATCTCTACACTGTTCTCCATAGTGGCTGTACTAGTTTGCATTCCCACCAACAGTGTAAGAGGGTTCCCTTTTCTCCACACCCTCTCCAGCATTTATTGCTTGTAGACTTTTGGATAGCAGCCATTCTGACTGGTGTGA
>SJYX01024157.1:492507-550998 GCA_006410675.1 Oreotragus oreotragus
CTCGGGGAAGGCAATGGCACCCCACCCCAGTACTCTTGCCTGGAAAATCCAATGGACGGAGTAGCCTGGTGGGCTGCAGTCCATGGGGTCGCTAACAGTCGGACAGACTGAGCGACTTCACTTTCACTTTTCTCTTTCATGCACTGGAGAAGGAAATGGCAACCCACTCCAGTATTCTTGCCTGGAGAATCCCAGGGATGGGGGAGCCTGGTGGGCTGCCGTCTATGGGGTCACACAGAGTCGGACACGACTGAAGTGACTTAGCAGCAGCAGCAGCAGCAGACTTTTGGATGGCAGCCATTCTGACTGGCGTGAAATGGTACCTCATTGTGGTTTTGATTTGCATTTCTCTGATCATGAGTGATGTTGAGCATCTTTTCATGTGTTTGTTAGCCATCTGTAGTTTTGATTTGCATTTTTTAAATGTCTTGTGATGTTAAGCATATTTTCATGTGCCCATTGGCCCTCATATGTCTTCTTTGTTAAAAAGTCTGTTCCTGTCTTCTCATTTTTTAATTGGGTTGTTTGGGTTTTCTTTTTCTGTTGTTGTTGAGTTTTATAAGTTCTTTATATATTTTGGGTGTTAACCCCTTATTGGATATACAATTTGAAATGTCCTCTCCCATTCGATAGGTTGTCTTCATTTTGTTGGTGGTTTTCCTTGCTGTTCAGAAGCTTTTTAGTTTGATGTCATCCCATTTGTTCGTTTTTGTTTCCTCTGCCTGAGGAGACATAGTCAGAAAGATACTGCTAAGGCTATTGTCAACGATGCCCAGCTTCTTTTAGGAGTTTTATGGTTTCAGGCCTTACAGTCAAATCTTTTTTACATTGTGCTTTGGTTTTTTGTATGGTGTGAGACGGTGGTCTAGTTCCATCCTTTTGCATGTGACAACAGTCCGGGCTTCCCAGCCCCATGTATTACAGAGATTATCCTGTCTTCAGTGTATGTTCTTTGTTTGTTATTTTAAATTAATTATCCTTACATGTATGGGTTTATTTCTGGGCTTTCAATTCTGCTCTGTTGATCTATATGTCTGTTCTGCCAGTACTATGCTATTTTGTTATTATAGTTTTGTAATTTTTAGTATTACTTTGGCTTTGGGGATCTTTTATGTTTCCATATAAATTTTAGTATTTTTTGAAACATATCATTGGGATTTTGATAGGAATTGCTTTGAATATGTAGATTTTTGTAGGTAATATGGACAGTTTAACAGTTGGCACAAAATATTTTTTCTTTGTGCCCTCTTCAATTTCTTTCAACAGTGTCTTATAGTTTTTAGTGTAAAGGTCTTTCACCTTCTTGGTTAAATTTATTCCTAGGTATTTTATTCTTTTTGTTGCAAAGAAAATAACCTTCTTGATTGAGACCTACATCTATTCTGTTGCCAATAAAATAAACATTTCTTAAGTGACAAGTGATTTAAAACTTTAAGAAATATAGAAATTCTTTTCATCTAAGTTAAAAAAAAAGTTTTTACAACTCTTTTCTTTGAAACCTAATTGACATAAATTGAAAACCATCATTATCTGCATCTTTCAGAACATCTGTTAATTTGCTAAATGTCTACTAGGAAGCAGTTTAATATTTATTACTAGGAAAATAAAGGTATGAATTTCAATTTTAAAAATATTAAATAAATAAAAGTGGAGTCGGACAATGTCCTGCTGCTGCTGCTAAGTCACTTTAGTCGTGTCCGACTCTGTGTGACCCCATAGACGGCAGCCCACCAGGCTCCCCCATCCCTGGGATTCTCCAGGCAAGAACACTGGAGTGGGTTGCCATTTCCTTCTCCAATGCATGAAAGAGAAAAGTGAAAGTGAAGTCGCTCAGTCTGTCCGACTGTTAGCGACCCCATGGACTGCAGCCCACCAGGCTACTCCGTCCATTGGATTTTCCAGGCAAGAGTACTGGGGTGGGGTGCCATTGCCTTCCCCGGGACAATGTCTTAGCCCCAGTGTTATCCCTAAAAATTGTATGACTTTGAGAAAGTCACTTCTCTTTTTGCTGTGGGCCTATATTAGTTCTTTATTGCCTTTATATACTACCATATTCTTAGTGGTTTAAATGCACAAATTTATTATCTTTTATTTCTGTAGGTCATAAATCTGGTCCAAGAATCATTAAGCTAAAATCAAATTGTTGACAAGGCTGCACTCCTTTATGGATGCTCAAGGCGAGAATCTTGTTTCCTTGCTCACTCAGCGCATTGTCAGAATTTGTTTCCTGGCAGCGGTAGGACCAAGGCCCCTGTTTCCTTTGCTGAATGTTGGCTGCTGGTCATTCTGAGTTTCTAGATGCCACCTGCATTCTTTGCCATGTAGGCCCTTTTGTCTTCAAAGCTAGCAATGGCAAGTGCCTGCCTTTTTGTGCCTTCTTTCTATGCCTCTTTATCTGTCATCACATCTCTCTGACTATAGTTAGGAAAGATTCTCTGCTTTTAAGAGTTTAAGTGATTAGATTAGGGCCACATTGATAATCCAGTGTAGTGTACTCACCTCAAAATCCCTGCTTGCGTCATATCTGCAAGATATGCAGTATATCCCTTTCGAATGTAAAGTGACACTCTGTGAATTTGAGGATGGACATTTTGAGGTCCATGTTTCTTGCTACCTCACGTTCCTTATGAGATTCTTTGGCTCTTTCTTTCAAGTTTCTCTCTGCAGAATAACTCTTCTTGATTTCAGAGAAAAAAAGAAATATTGGGAATACTGTCTGCTTCTCTGGGGCTAAAAATCTTTCAGTTTAATTGCATTAGAAATAACTTTCAGGATGGATAAAGTGGGTTAATGTCATCAGTAGGTATAAACTTAAAGTTACAAATTCTGTGGCTATAATATACAGCATGATGACTATGCTTAACAATATTGCCTTGTATATTCAAAAGTTGCTGAAAGACTAGGTCATGAAAGTTTGCGTCACACACACACAGTCAAAACTTGTAACTACATGTGGTGATAGATGTTAACTAAACACAGTGGCAATCATTTTGCAATATACACATATCTCAAATCATTATGTTGTATACCCAAAATGAATGCAGTGTTATATGTCAATTACTGCAATTAAAAATTTAAAATTTTTTTGTTAAAACATTAAAACTCCCACTATAGATTATAAATATATAGAAAAATTCTTTAATAGTAAAAGCTATATTTAAATATTTTATCTAAACTATTTGAAACATTGAGAAAGTGCTTTATCTGCTTGTAGAAAAACTTCTTTAGAGTACTTTGAGCAATGCTTGCCTTCTTTTCATCATATAAATAAAGAACAAATATCTTAAAGGACTCTTTCTGGGAAAACAAGCCCTCTGTTCTAATTTATGGTAAGTGTACAGTTGCAAGTGAGAAACCTGAAACAGTTTAATAATGAGCTTGCTCTCCTTTATTCCAGGGAAAACAGTCCATGGGTTGGGAGAGTACAATGCCTCTTAAGCAGTGGAGATTTCCTCCTAAGGGATTTTGGACAAGAGCAAACTATGTAGACTGTTAGAGCAGGTTGGGTGATTTCCTTAAAGGCTAGATGGTCCTGTTTTCTAGGGTGAGGTAAGCTATCTAAAGCTGGGTTGGAGGATTGTGATTGGTGCTCACTTTCCTTGACAGGGAGGCATTTCTGTTAGTGCAAGCTGGCTTAAGTAGAGATTTGTGATGTGGGTTGGGCCACTGGGTCTGCCTCCATTTTGCAGGTCCTGTTATACAAGTTAGCATTGTGAGTGCAAGTTGCTCAGTTGTGTCCAACTGTTTGTGACCCCATGGACTATACAGTCCATGGAATTCTCCAGGCCAGAATACTAGAGTAGGTAGCCTTTCCCTTCTGCAGGGGATCTTCCCAACCTAGGGATCAAAACCAGGTCTCCTACATTGCAGGCAGATTCTTTACCAGCTGAGCCACAAGGGAAGCCCATGTTAACATCATCGATAGCAAATATAAGGTTGATTTTGGTTAACACAGTTACCGCCATGAAAAAATTGTACTCTTGGTTGTTTAGTGTCAAAACAGCTGAAGGTCCTACTTTCAAGATGTGAAGCATAATCATATAAATTCACTAAAAGAGAACAGTAGCTTAAAAGAAAACCTAACATAATAAAACATGAGCACTGAGCAATGACGAATAAATTTATCACAAACGAAGCAAAGCAAAACCCAGTTTTATTAGTCATTGGAAAAGCACAAATTAACTCCGTAATGGTAACCCATTGCCAACTGAATGACTAAAATTTAAAAGATTAGTAAGTGAAAATGAATACTGAATTAATTAATCAGTCATTAATTAATGACTGACAGTACCAATTATTGTCCCTGACGATGTGGAGCAGCTAGAACTCTCAATATCTATTACATCTGAATGTATTCATCATTAAAATAAATAAACAAACATTTGGTCTTTGTCCCTAGCTCCTGGCACAAAACTTCTAAAGCCTTTAGAATTTCCAGAGTAATGAGTGTCTTTAGTATGTTAAAGAGATATCCAGTGGCTGGGTCTCCTAGATAGCTTCAGAATGGGTGCTAGTCACCAGAAAGACCATAGTATGATTAGAGGGTGGAAGCTTCACCCCCCATCCCCTGACCTCTATCTTTCCTTTAACCTGTTACTCTTTTCCTCATCTATCTATGGACATTGACTGAGCTTTTCATTTTTAACATGTACAGTTTCAATTATATATATATTTTATTCCTGTTAATTACAACCTCTTCAGTTCTATCTGCTTACTTCTCATTTGTTGTTTCAGCTGCTAAATAGTGTTCAACTCTTTTGCGACCCCATGGACTGTAGCCCATGAGGCTCTTCCGTCCATGGGATTCTCCAGGTAAGAATATTGGAATGGGTTGCCATTTCCTTCTCCAGGGGATCTTCCTGACCCAGGGATCAAACTCATATCTCCTGCACTGGCAGGTGAATTCTTCACCGCTGCTCTACCTTGTGTGTTAGTCACTCAGTTGTGTCTGATTCTCTGTGACCCCATGGACTGTAGCCCACCAGACTTCTCTGTCCATGGGGTTCTCCAGGCAAGCATACTGGAGTGGGTTGCCATTTCTCCTCCAGGGGACCTTTGCTACCCAGGGACTGAACCCAGGTCTCCCACGTTGCAGGCAGACTCTTTACCTTCTGAGCTACCAGGGAAGGCTTATCAGGGGAGCCCTTATTTCTCCTAGGTTTACTATTTACATATCTTTATAATTGTATTTTTCTTTTATAAATTTTATATATTTCATACATAGCTGTTTTCTATTATGTCAAAGCCATTCCAATACCTGCAGTTCTTTCCGTTTAAACCTTTATTCCTTGTCTGCCGATTCTCACACACTGCGGCTGGTTTTTCTGTGTTTGGCGATCTTTATTTGTAAGTTCATCCTTGCTTTCAGTCTGTGCTATCCTCCTGGGTTTGTTTTAGGGCAGCTTTCTCCAAAGAGTTTACTTTTACCTCTATTGTTGCCTGGGTAGGTTGGGAGGGTGGGACATTCCTGGTACTTGAGACCTCTAATCCCTGTTATAGGCTTCCCTTGTGGCTCAGCTGGTAAAGAATCCACCTGCAATGTGGGAGACCTGGGTTTGATCCCTGGGTTGGGAAGATCCCCTGGAGGAGGGCGTGGCAACCCATTCCAGTGTTCTTGCCTGGAGAATAACCATGGACAGAGGAGCCTGGTGGGNTAGCCCCAGTGTTATCCCTAAAAATTGTATGACTTTGAGAAAGTCACTTCTCTTTTTGCTGTGGGCCTATATTAGTTCTTTATTGCCTTTATATACTACCATATTCTTAGTGGTTTAAATGCACAAATTTATTATCTTTTATTTCTGTAGGTCATAAATCTGGTCCAAGAATCATTAAGCTAAAATCAAATTGTTGACAAGGCTGCACTCCTTTATGGATGCTCAAGGCGAGAATCTTGTTTCCTTGCTCACTCAGCGCATTGTCAGAATTTGTTTCCTGGCAGCGGTAGGACCAAGGCCCCTGTTTCCTTTGCTGAATGTTGGCTGCTGGTCATTCTGAGTTTCTAGATGCCACCTGCATTCTTTGCCATGTAGGCCCTTTTGTCTTCAAAGCTAGCAATGGCAAGTGCCTGCCTTTTTGTGCCTTCTTTCTATGCCTCTTTATCTGTCATCACATCTCTCTGACTATAGTTAGGAAAGATTCTCTGCTTTTAAGAGTTTAAGTGATTAGATTAGGGCCACATTGATAATCCAGTGTAGTGTACTCACCTCAAAATCCCTGCTTGCGTCATATCTGCAAGATATGCAGTATATCCCTTTCGAATGTAAAGTGACACTCTGTGAATTTGAGGATGGACATTTTGAGGTCCATGTTTCTTGCTACCTCACGTTCCTTATGAGATTCTTTGGCTCTTTCTTTCAAGTTTCTCTCTGCAGAATAACTCTTCTTGATTTCAGAGAAAAAAAGAAATATTGGGAATACTGTCTGCTTCTCTGGGGCTAAAAATCTTTCAGTTTAATTGCATTAGAAATAACTTTCAGGATGGATAAAGTGGGTTAATGTCATCAGTAGGTATAAACTTAAAGTTACAAATTCTGTGGCTATAATATACAGCATGATGACTATGCTTAACAATATTGCCTTGTATATTCAAAAGTTGCTGCAAGACTAGGTCATGAAAGTTTGCGTCACACACACACAGTCAAAACTTGTAACTACATGTGGTGATAGATGTTAACTAAACACAGTGGCAATCATTTTGCAATATACACATATCTCAAATCATTATGTTGTATACCCAAAATGAATGCAGTGTTATATGTCAATTACTGCAATTAAAAATTTAAAATTTTTTTGTTAAAACATTAAAACTCCCACTATAGATTATAAATATATAGAAAAATTCTTTAATAGTAAAAGCTATATTTAAATATTTTATCTAAACTATTTGAAACATTGAGAAAGTGCTTTATCTGCTTGTAGAAAAACTTCTTTAGAGTACTTTGAGCAATGCTTGCCTTCTTTTCATCATATAAATAAAGAACAAATATCTTAAAGGACTCTTTCTGGGAAAACAAGCCCTCTGTTCTAATTTATGGTAAGTGTACAGTTGCAAGTGAGAAACCTGAAACAGTTTAATAATGAGCTTGCTCTCCTTTATTCCAGGGAAAACAGTCCATGGGTTGGGAGAGTACAATGCCTCTTAAGCAGTGGAGATTTCCTCCTAAGGGATTTTGGACAAGAGCAAACTATGTAGACTGTTAGAGCAGGTTGGGTGATTTCCTTAAAGGCTAGATGGTCCTGTTTTCTAGGGTGAGGTAAGCTATCTAAAGCTGGGTTGGAGGATTGTGATTGGTGCTCACTTTCCTTGACAGGGAGGCATTTCTGTTAGTGCAAGCTGGCTTAAGTAGAGATTTGTGATGTGGGTTGGGCCACTGGGTCTGCCTCCATTTTGCAGGTCCTGTTATACAAGTTAGCATTGTGAGTGCAAGTTGCTCAGTTGTGTCCAACTGTTTGTGACCCCATGGACTATACAGTCCATGGAATTCTCCAGGCCAGAATACTAGAGTAGGTAGCCTTTCCCTTCTGCAGGGGATCTTCCCAACCTAGGGATCAAAACCAGGTCTCCTACATTGCAGGCAGATTCTTTACCAGCTGAGCCACAAGGGAAGCCCATGTTAACATCATCGATAGCAAATATAAGGTTGATTTTGGTTAACACAGTTACCGCCATGAAAAAATTGTACTCTTGGTTGTTTAGTGTCAAAACAGCTGAAGGTCCTACTTTCAAGATGTGAAGCATAATCATATAAATTCACTAAAAGAGAACAGTAGCTTAAAAGAAAACCTAACATAATAAAACATGAGCATTGAGCAATGACGAATAAATTTATCACAAACGAAGCAAAGCAAAACCCAGTTTTATTAGTCATTGGAAAAGCACAAATTAACTCCGTAATGGTAACCCATTGCCAACTGAATGACTAAAATTTAAAAGATTAGTAAGTGAAAATGAATACTGAATTAATTAATCAGTCATTAATTAATGACTGACAGTACCAATTATTGTCCCTGACGATGTGGAGCAGCTAGAACTCTCAATATCTATTACATCTGAATGTATTCATCATTAAAATAAATAAACAAACATTTGGTCTTTGTCCCTAGCTCCTGGCACAAAACTTCTAAAGCCTTTAGAATTTCCAGAGTAATGAGTGTCTTTAGTATGTTAAAGAGATATCCAGTGGCTGGGTCTCCTAGATAGCTTCAGAATGGGTGCTAGTCACCAGAAAGACCATAGTATGATTAGAGGGTGGAAGCTTCACCCCCCATCCCCTGACCTCTATCTTTCCTTTAACCTGTTACTCTTTTCCTCATCTATCTATGGACATTGACTGAGCTTTTCATTTTTAACATGTACAGTTTCAATTATATATATATTTTATTCCTGTTAATTACAACCTCTTCAGTTCTATCTGCTTACTTCTCATTTGTTGTTTCAGCTGCTAAATAGTGTTCAACTCTTTTGCGACCCCATGGACTGTAGCCCATGAGGCTCTTCCGTCCATGGGATTCTCCAGGTAAGAATATTGGAATGGGTTGCCATTTCCTTCTCCAGGGGATCTTCCTGACCCAGGGATCAAACTCATATCTCCTGCACTGGCAGGTGAATTCTTCACCGCTGCTCTACCTTGTGTGTTAGTCACTCAGTTGTGTCTGATTCTCTGTGACCCCATGGACTGTAGCCCACCAGACTTCTCTGTCCATGGGGTTCTCCAGGCAAGCATACTGGAGTGGGTTGCCATTTCTCCTCCAGGGGACCTTTGCTACCCAGGGACTGAACCCAGGTCTCCCACGTTGCAGGCAGACTCTTTACCTTCTGAGCTACCAGGGAAGGCTTATCAGGGGAGCCCTTATTTCTCCTAGGTTTACTATTTACATATCTTTATAATTGTATTTTTCTTTTATAAATTTTATATATTTCATACATAGCTGTTTTCTATTATGTCAAAGCCATTCCAATACCTGCAGTTCTTTCCGTTTAAACCTTTATTCCTTGTCTGCCGATTCTCACACACTGCGGCTGGTTTTTCTGTGTTTGGCGATCTTTATTTGTAAGTTCATCCTTGCTTTCAGTCTGTGCTATCCTCCTGGGTTTGTTTTAGGGCAGCTTTCTCCAAAGAGTTTACTTTTACCTCTATTGTTGCCTGGGTAGGTTGGGAGGGTGGGACATTCCTGGTACTTGAGACCTCTAATCCCTGTTATAGGCTTCCCTTGTGGCTCAGCTGGTAAAGAATCCACCTGCAATGTGGGAGACCTGGGTTTGATCCCTGGGTTGGGAAGATCCCCTGGAGGAGGGCGTGGCAACCCATTCCAGTGTTCTTGCCTGGAGAATAACCATGGACAGAGGAGCCTGGTGGGCTACAGTCTGTGGGGTCGCAAAGAGTGGGACACAACTGAGTGACTAAGAACATAATATCTGTTATGGTTCAGAAGAGAAGTCTCAGACTCCACTTTCCCTCTTGGTGCCATGACATTGTTGCCTTGGGGCTATGCCTCTCAGTGGTGCCTGTTGATTAAGCCTCTTTCCCTCTGGCTACTCAACTCTCTGCTTCTTTACCCTAGACTCTCTTCCCCTGTGGCCTGGCTCTAGGACATTTCATCAAATCCTTCAGGCTTTCTGCTTTGTCTTCTGCCTCACCTAGTCACTGCCAGTGGAAGTCCTGTGGTCATATCTCCTTAGCTGACTTGTCTGTCTCCTTTCTGGGGGAGGGGAATGTGACTCCAGAAACCGTCTCCTACCTTTCATGATACCATGGGTATCTCTAAGAGTGTGCAGTGTATGGTCTGGTTGAATGATCGCTCATACCTCTTAGATACTAGGGCTCTTGGAAGTAAAATCAAGTCAATGGCTTCTTGGCACTTGGTAGTACAAGTGAGAATTCCAGAAGATAGCTATGTGTTTGTGTACAAGAGAGTGAAAAAGCTGTCTTTGGGGAGTTTTATTTTGAGAAGCAAATGCTGGCAATGACTGAGTCACTTGCATATGTCACCAGCTAACAAGAAGCAGCAACCAGAACCTGGACAGCATTGCAAAGATTAAAAACACAAGCAAAGAAAGAACAGTCAAATCTATGTGTATTCTCTGTGGAAAGAAAGAGATGAGAGTTTCAATGCTGCTAAGGATATTCTAGTTATTTAAATATCAAATAGCTTTAAACATGAACTATTTTCTTTTCTTCCTAGGAAGCATAAAATTCTGGGTAATATATGAATGATCTAGATGAGGAGAATTCATTTTCTATACAAGTTTATATATAGATGGATAACTTCGGGGGAGTTAATGTCACACTGTCCAACAGATGTAGATAACATGAAAAGCTTCTAAGAATTACAGAATTTTATAGAGAATCTGCCTGCAATGCAGGAGATATAGGAGCTATGGGTTTGATTCCTGAAGATCCTCTGGAGCAGGAAATGGCAACCTACTCCAGTATTCTTTCTGGGAGAATCCCATGAACAGAGGAGTCTGGCGGGCTATAGTCCACGAGGTCACAGAGAGTTGCACACGACCGAGCGCGTGGCGCTTCGTAATAATAAAGGACCATCTCCATTCAAGTCCTGTAGGAGACTCAGTTCAAATTAGGCAAAATGCTTTGTTTAACTAAAAAGAACCAGCAAGTGACACAGACAGTTCAGGGTAAGCTTTTGATTTCCAGACCAGTGCTCTCTTCATTGTAGCCTGCTGCCATCCTAAGGATGGGTGGACAGGGCCTGTAGACAAGCTGAACAGACAGCGAGAGTCTTTGAATCAAAGCACATCTAAAACTGTAGTTGGCTTTATTTAAGCCTTTAACAAAAAAACACTAATTTGTGGAGAGATGTTAGCAAAAACAAATCTTTCTTGAATTATCACTGATTGAAATGTCATGGTGTCTGCTGATTAAAACTGTGTGTGCAAGGGAAGGAAAACTTGTCGTTTCATTTCTTCCTAATGAGGTAAAATTTGGCATTCATCTAAAAAATTAAAAATATGTTTCCATTTTCATGGTGCTCATTTCTATCATTTTATGTCATTGAATATTTAATGAGGAAAAATATAGGGAACAATAACATTTTGAAAACATTAGAAGTTATTTTTTAAAAGAATAATAATTATAGCAGGCACTTTATGGTGTTCTATGTGCCAAGCATGGCTCTAATTGGTTTAGGAATTTTAACCCATGTAAGGCTCAGAACAGCCCCATGAGACAGGACTTATTAAAATCTCTATTTTAAAGATGAAGAAATGGAAGCACAAGGAGGTGAACTCTCTCTGGTCCAAACAAGCATAGGAACAGCATGTTTCAATCTTAAAATCTGAGGTATTAATATTAATATTAAATTAAATATTAAATATTAATATTAATGTAAAATGAAATATTTTAAAAATCCTTGAAGTGAAGTGAAGTCGTTCAGTCGTGTCCGACTCTTTGTGATCCCATGGACTGTAGCCCACCAGGCTCCTCCGTCCATGGGATTCTCCTGGCAAAATCCCTATGTATTTAGAAATGAATAGCAGAACCAATTATAAATCTAAATGAAGATTTTTTTTTTGTATCAGGTCATTCGATGGCTTCTGAAAACCACTTTTCCAAGTTTGAGTCAGATCTCAGAGGTACTCAAATCCGTTCATTTTCTTAATTGTCCTTTCCCCATTTTTCTAGCCTGCTTTTGCTGATGCTCTTCCACAAGGCCCATCTTTACTCTGAAAATAATTGATGTCGGAAGACAAGCAAGGTCAGAAAATTCTATAGAGAGCAAGGCACTCTATAAAGAAGTGCCAAAGGCCATATTGGAGAAGGCAATGGCACCCCACCCCAGTACTCTTGCCTGGAAAATCCAATGGACGGAGTAGCCTGGTGGGCTGCAGTCCATGGGGTCGCTAACAGTCGGACAGACGGGGCGACTTCACTTTCACTTTTCTTTTTCATGCATTGGAGAAGGAAATGGCAACCCACTCCAGTATTCTTGCCTGGAGAATCCCAGGGATGGGGGAGCCTGGTGGGCTCCCGTCTATGGGGTCACACAGAGTCGGACACGACTGAAGTGACTTAGCAGCAGCAAAGGCCATATTATTATATAGTTTCTATATGAACACAAATAGAGGATATCTGTAATGAGTCACAACCATTGGATAGTTTTATGTCATTGTCACCTTAAGTGAGGTACCCAGCCAGGGGTGTCAGTTATAGAAGGAAGAAGACAGGTTTCAGAAAGTCAAAATGAAAAATAACTGTGGAATTGGAGGTGACAACGGCAAAAAAATGTTGATGGCAAGGGATGTAAAGATTGCAGGATTGACTAGGAGAATATGATCTTGAATTGAAAAGATCTGGATCTTGTTTGTTCAAGATTCTTTTGCAGGTAAACCAGAATGTTTTACCAACATTTTGGTCTAAGTAAATTGTAGCACACACACCATAGAGTATCTAAAACAATGACCAATGTTTCCATCATTAACTTTTGTTTGGTTCAGAAATGCCACATGGAATATTATATATGAAGAACTTGACATAGTCTAAATGGCTATATACATTTAGTGTAAATAAATAACTTGGAAGAACATCTTGAATTAGGTATTTCCTAAGTCATAAGAATGAAATTCAAGTCTTAGTGGAATACAGAGTAGGAAATTTCTTACATTTTTGCTGTTTGCTTGTAGGGATATTGATAACGACACTGTTAAGGATGCTATCTCACATTTTCTTTTTGATGTTGACCCACAAAGGAAATGCTTGACAGATTTCCATGTTGTGAAAAGTTGTACTTCTCTTGAGTCACTGCTTTTTAAGATTTTTGGATCGTTATGTATCTGATAAGGGATTATGCTTCTCTCTTTGCTTTGGACACCAGGAATCTCAAAAACTGAATTTGCAGAGCTTTTAAATAAGCATGTAAGCTCCTGTTGGAATCCAAATCCATTTAATAGGCCTGCCTTTATTCTCCTTTGCACTAATTTTTCATTTTTTTGGCTCTGTTGCAGTATCTATATTTTTGTAAGCAACTCCAAATCATTTTGAAAGCATGTAAGGTGTAATTGCCTGAACAAATCCTCTATTTTTTTTCCTTATCAAAACTTGTAAGTATGGTAAACAGTGAAAAGAAATGAATGATCAACTATGCCAAAATGACATATCAGACAACCTTGTACCATTATTTTGAGCATGGGACTCTAAAGTATAGAGATTAGAAATAGAGAAATCTTAATGTTTTATATTTTCAATAATGGAAAGGGAGAAAGATAAGTATACAATTTAAATATTGAACATATGTATTGGAAAAACTTAAAAAAATTTTTAAGAGGTATGAACTTTGTAATGTGTTTTGCTTAATGTAAGCCAATTGTAATTTATCCTACTTGTTTTTCCATATGAGTCAGTGAGAGTATTCAAGGGACCAAATTTAATTTGTTATACATTTGCTTTGGCTTATTCAAAGGTTAGATTGTTGAAACTGAATTTCAATAGCGTAAATAATAGTGATGGGATTGTGATTGCAAGCTAGGCGGTTTGCTGATCTCATCCCCTTAATCACTGTGTTACATTGTTTGTATCTGTAGGAGTAACAATGCTAATGTGTAGTAACAAAAGACCTCCCAAATGTAGGGGATTTAAACCGTGAAAGTAGATTTCTGGCTCATGTGTATGTGTTCACCATGGCTGGCTGGGGCTTTGCCATCTGTTGTCTTCAATCTTGAACTGAGGCTTATGGAGAAGTTCCTATCAGGGACATTGCTGGGCTCATAACAGAGGGGAAAATAGAAATAGAAACAAGATTCATGGGCTGGATCTGAAAGCTTCTGCTGAGATGTGGTGTGTATCACCTTCTGTTCACATTTCATTGTGCGAAGAAAGTCACATTGTCTAGATCTATTGTCAGCAGGATGGGGATGTGTAATCCTCCCACAGAGGAGCAGTTGTGAATGGTAATACAATATGTAACATTGCTGCGAACAAGAGTCTTATCTCTTATATGTTTTGTTTAGCTAGACTGAGCTTGGTATAGTGTATAGAACCTAAATTGTATGGCTGTCAAGTACACACACTACCAGACTATCTGATCTTGACCCTGGCTCATCCAGATAGAAAGCATTTCCTTCTTCCTGTATTGTCTAGTATGACTATTCTTTGAGGTGGTGAAATGTGAAGCAATAGCCTCTTAATAAAGTCTACTCTCTTACATTCTTTTCTGAAAGGCTTTACAATGGATAAATAGGAAGTATATATGTGACCTTGGCTAACGTATGAGGTATGGCTTATATTTACCTCATAGAGTTGTTTTGAGGATCAAATGAGATGATTTTGGGATGATCTTTAGCAGGGTGTTTGGCATATGGAAAGCATTCAATACATTTTATTAGTAGTAGAATTAATTCTACTACTAAAATAATTTCATTTGCTCTCCTCATGGATCACCTAGGCTTTCCTCATAGCTCAGTTGGTAAAGAATCCGCCTGCAATGAAGGAGACCCCGGTTCGATTCCTGGGTCGGGAAGATCCCCTGGAGAAGGGAAAGGCTACCCACCCCAGTATTCTGGCCTGGAGAATTCCATGGATTGTATAGACCATGGGGTAGCAAAGAGTCAGACTGAGTGACTGAGTGACTTTCACTTCACTGGATCACCTAATGCTTAGTTGTGTTTAAAAGTGATTTACTTAAAAGAACTTGAAAAAAAACCACCCTATTCAATAAATTTGTATTTTATTATATAGTGTATAGAACCTAAATTGTATGGCTGTCAAGTACACACACTACCAGACTATCTGATCTTGACCCTGGCTCATCCAGATAGATAGCATTTCCTTCTTCCTGTATTGTCTAGTATGACTATTCTTTGAGGTGGTGAAATGTGAAGCAATAGCCTCTTAATAAAGTCTACTCTCTTACATTCTTTTCTGAAAGGCTTTACAATGGATAAATAGGAAGTATATATGTGACCTTGGCTAACGTATGAGGTATGGCTTATATTTACCTCATAGAGTTGTTTTGAGGATCAAATGAGATGATTTTGGGATGATCTTTAGCAGGGTGTTTGGCATATGGAAAGCATTCAATACATTTTATTAGTAGTAGAATTAATTCTACTACTAAAATAATTTCATTTGCTCTCCTCATGGATCACCTAGGCTTTCCTCATAGCTCAGTTGGTAAAGAATCCGCCTGCAATGAAGGAGACCCCGGTTCGATTTCTGGGTTGGGAAGATCCCCTGGAGAAGGGAAAGGCTACCCACCCCAGTATTCTGGCCTGGAGAATTCCATGGATTGTATAGACCATGGGGTAGCAAAGAGTCAGACTGAGCGACTGAGTGACTTTCACTTCACTGGATCACCTAATGCTTAGTTGTGTTTAAAAGTGATTTACTTAAAAGAACTTGAAAAAAAACCACCCTATTCAATAAATTTGTATTTTATTAATATAATGGTGTGTACACCCACACACAACTAGAAAAGATATATGTGAAAGACATTTATTTGGCCACTAAAAAAGCAAGATGGCTATCTGAGTTATTTGAAGACTCTGCAATAAACCTGTACCCTCTCATCTACTCTGATCCTTCAAAGTTCCATGATTAGCTTCTTGATCCATGTAGACAACTGCTCCCACTCCCGCAACAAAACACTAATTTTAACACTGGCCTCTCATTAATTGCCACTCATCAAACTCTATATTATAGTGTAGGTTTAACTGACTTACCTGGTCAACATCAAGAAATTCACTTAAATCTTAATGATTTCAAAAGGAATCAAACTCTTCTGAATTAAAATTTTCCATAAAATACACATGGTTTTAAAATTGGATGGCCAAAATACTCCATGAAATATGTTCTGAATTTAACGAACCCAAGGCTGTTAGCAATAATGTCAGCCTCAATGAAATCAACATGTATGGCAAAGATTTGTCTACTCTGGTGACCAACATGGCATTTGCACACCAATTTCGACTTTAAACCTTCAGGACTGTACCAAAAGAGAATGTGGTTGTTTACTTCAGCTCAGTTGTTTAAATCATTTTCTGAATAAAATGGAGAAAAATTTGCAAGAAAATAAATGAATGACATCATTCAATACCATACATACATTTGCATTGACTTTTCCCCAGAGAAATTATATATTATCATGTTAGTACCATGGCTTGCATTTTCTTTGTTTCTTTCTCTAGAGAAATATTTTCCTTATGGTGGAAATTCAATGATTTCTTTCCTTATAATTGAAATTCCCTGTTTGCATGAGGCCAAAGCAGAGTAAATAAAGATATAAGTAAAGGAAGCTGACAAAGAAATGTTATATGGGTGCTCTTGTGTGTAGAGGGCACAGACATAAATGCATGTGATATAGTTTTACATCACTAGAAACAAGCCTTATCACTGAAGCCCTATATGAATAAATATATTGGAAAGTGAGATAATTTATTCCCATTTTGTAACTCTAGAGATACTTGGTTTTTATTTCTAATTGATTTAAAACCATGTAACCCCTTCTCCCTCTCTGAAAGTATCCTCTATCTGTATATATGAATTGGAGGGTAGGAAAATACTTACTATACAACTTACAGAACCTTGGAATGTGTGAGTGCTTTTGTAAAGTGAAATATACTATTTTAATGGTAGTGATACCTTCAGGCATCACTTTTGCAAGTCTTTTAATCTTTTGTCGTATGCCATGGCTTTTAAATTTAAGTGTACAATGAAGAATCTGTAATCTGAATGATGATCCAGTAATTTGTCTCCTTTGAAGGTATGGACTAATTGCATGTTAAATTTCAAGGGAGGAAGGATGGATCCACACATCTCTGGGACTGAGAATGGGCTGGGTCTGAGGAATTTTGCCAGAATGACATGGCCCCTGGTGTTGGTGGGGCACAGGTCTCCACAGAAGTCCCATCCATCTTGTGTCAGGGAGGGCTTTTACCTTTTCATGCCCTGGTTCCCATGGTAACCTGGTATATTATTTGCCTTTGGCAGTAATCGTGGCATATTATGTTAAGTTAGAGCCAGGGACTCAGCTACAAATGTGTTGGCTTCCTGATTTATGAGAGATAGCATGATTGGGAGAAAAGAATTCGTAAGTAGCAATTAGAAGAGCAGAGGTAAAGAATTGCACTGAGATTTATTTTTCCAGTGAAGTGCAGTTAATGGAGCATGTAAATGGAAAGGACATGCCATTCTTTGGCGAGTTGGTACATTCCCTGATTTAATCAAATGAGACTGAAGTGTGCCTCTTACTTTCTATACAGTCTGACAAAGGTAATTTAGGATGGAGCTTTCAGATGAGTGTCGGCTGCTGCTGCCAGGACTTATGTCTTATGAAAGAACCCCAATTGCAGATGTCTTCTTCAGCTGATTGATAGGCAGTAAGAAAGTGAAACAAGAGCTCCATCTTCAATAAATGAGAAAAAAAGTTGTTTGTTAAATGGGGCAGAAAGATATCTGCTCTCCTCTTGTGATTTTTGTGTCTCAGTTAGTCCTTATGCAGATCTGAACTCCAGCATGTGAAACCAGATACACATTTCCAATGTAACATGCTTCATTTGAGTCATAACATTTTCACTGAACTGCATATCCCATAATGCTCCAAAGTCTGCCTAAAAGTTTTTGGCTGATTAGAGTTATCCACATTTGCAAATTATTGATGTTGGACTTGGAAAGAAAAGTTCTTATTACAAAAGACTCTAGTTTTTATTGTAATTAGTAGAAGAATGTAAATTCAGATCCTTATTTTCATCCTCAAATGATTTCCTTCTGCTCACATAAAATCTATCTACTAAGAAGTGAAAACAATTATCTAAGTCTACTATATAGATGATTGTTTATTACCCCAGCACATTCCCACTTCCCTCTCTCTTTCCATACTTACACACATTTCTCACATCTTTACATACCTAGCAAAGGCATGGCTATCTGCTGTGGAGATAGATATAAAGTTGAATAATTATGATATGGTGTCTTGACAATAGTAGACTGTCTATACTAGACGATTAAGTCTGTGTAAGGGATTTAGAAAGATAGAGCCAGTAACTCTGTCAGAGGTTTTGGGGTGAGCTTGAGTATATGTCATGCAGGAGCCCAAGGAAAAATGAAAATTCCAGCCAAGGGGAACAGGCAGTGCTACCGAGACATGAAAAAACAAGATATTTTCAGTTACTTAGTTCTGGTCAAGATTCCAAGGAAAGTCTAAGAACAAAAGGTAATGACATGAACCTTCCCATGTCACTAAGCTGATTACTGCACTTCCCGGGTGGCTCAGTGTTAAAGAATCTGCCTGCCAATGCAGGAGACGTGGGTTCGAACCTTGGGTCAGGCAGATCCCCTGGAGAAGGAAATGGCAACCCACTCCAGTATTCTTGCCTGCGAAATCCCGTGGACAAGCAGCCTGGCAGGTTACAGCCCATGTGGTTGCAAGAGAGTTGGGCACAGCTAAGTGACTAAACAAGCTGATTTCCCACATTGACTTGATGTTGTCAAAGTGCACAGAGCTTTATGATAAAGCATGGAGTCAGCAGCAAAGTTTAAATGTTAAACTTCTTCTCGACAAAACTCTCAGGTGTGTTAAGTGACTGTAATATTCACCCAAACAAGGTGCACTATGGTAAAGAAGGTCCAGATATTTGGTGCAAGAAGCTCCCCGATATTGGAGAAAGTATTAACAAGCAAAAGTGATGATTGTCAAAGATTATTGTCAGATTTCTCTTTTGGATTACTAGTGATGTCTATGCAAGTATTGGACAGGTTAAGTTTGAAATACTAATGAGCCAAGACAGTTATCTTGTAGCTGGAAATACAAATTAGATTCCAGGAAAGAAGATGAGATTTCAGACATAAATTTGAGAGTGCCTATCATAGAGTTGGTAGTTAAAGTCATGAAGAAGTAGATGAAAATACCCCAAATTGCTGTAGATGAAATTCTAGAAAGCCACAAAGTTTAATTGATGGTCTAGGGGGAAACTGATTGGCATTTGTCTATGGTCAGCTGAGCAATAGTTCCCCCGCTTTCCCTTCCTCACAGTACCCAGGTTTTTGTTTGGGTATCCACACATCTTTCCATTATGCTGCTGATGTGTGTCCTCAAAAGCTGGCTCAAACTCAGCCCTAGGGGTAAGCCCTGGTTTATACAGCTATTCAGAGTAATCCTATACCACTGCCACAATGATGGGTTCAAATAACCCAATCCTAAGACAATCAGAACATTTCTAGGGTGAGAAGAAAATTAGTTTAGGAAAGGGGCAGAGACCCAATTAAATTTAATTAGATATGATGGGATGTTTGCTGGAGGTTTTTTTTTGGGGGGGGGGGTGGATAAAAAAGCTCCTGAAAGGCAAGCTCCTCCTTCTGATTAATAGGTATGGTCTATTAATGTGAAAACTGGAACTGTTATGACCTAGAATGAAACTGACATTGGAGAACCAGAATCCAAGGAAAGAAACCAAATTTTTGGTGAGTTGCCTAATCAAATCAGCCCTGACACCTGCCATAACTGAAAATTCCAATAATAATACCTTATAAATAACTGTTTAGGCCAGTTTTAGTTGAGTTCTTTATTTGCAGTGACCGTTATTCTAACAGATACAATCGCATTATCGCAGTCAAGAAGACGTTGAGAAAAGTGTCAAATGTTGTAGATCACTGAGGTTTGGGAGTTCATTCCTGATCTTTGCTAGAGCAGCCTTGGACAGGGCAGGGACAGAAGGGATACGAGGGGTTGATTTCACTGGGTAGAAGAAAGAATGAAATGAAATCAAGTTCAGCAACAGTAACCATTTTGTCTTTTTAAAATGTATTATTACATCCCCAACATCTAAAAACGCCCATGACACAGAATGCACCAAACATGTACTGGAGAGTGAATGAATGTGTAAAAATTCATTGCCTCCCTGCCTGTGTATGTCCTCAGTTGTGTCTGACTCTTTATGATCCCATGGACTCTAGTCTGCCAGGCTCCTCTGTTCATGAGATTTTCCAGGCAAGAATACTGGAGTGAGTTGCCATTTTCTTCTCCAGGGGGTCTTCCCGACCCAGAGATCAACCCCTGGTCAGTTGTATCTCCTTCATTGGCAGGCAGACTCTTTATCACTGAGCCACCTGGTCTCATTTAAAAAGTGTAGGAAAAAGAAACTGGAATGTGGTAACATGCTGAAAGAAGGTGCGGTTAAGTGAAACATAATTTTAAATGGGAACTTGTTAAATTTAGCCAGGTCTTAAAATAAATTCAGGAAAATGTAAAAGACAATAGAAAAAGGCTGAAAATATGAAGAATAGACTTAGAAAAAAATTTGACAACCTACTCCATGCCCTCCTCCAGGAGATCTTCCCAACCCAGGGATTGAGCTCAGATCTCCCACATTGTGGGCAGATTCTTTACCATCCGAGCCACTAGGGAAGCCCAAGAATACTGGAGCAGGTAGCCTATCCTTTCTCCAGGGGATATTCCTGACTTAGGAATCGAACTGGGGTCTTCTGCATTGCAGGTGGATTCTTTACTAGCTGAGTTACCAGGGAAAGGCTTTGATAAGGTGGACGATGCAAAGAGAAAATCTTGCAGGTTTCTAGATTGTAAAAACTCTGTTTTGGTGAAAAAAAAAAGACCGGCAAGCATACATATATAAACAGATGCAAATATATGCAAATACTATCAAACATGTGTGAGCGCAGATGTAAATTTATGTAAATCACGTTAGGTATATGCAAATTACAAATGATACTGTAACAATAAATGTACGATTTAAGTGCTGAATATAAATTGTCAAAGCAAAAGGGACATAGGGAAGGGAAGCGGCAGGTCACTAAATGTTTACCTAAAAAAGGACTTAGGTGTTGAAGCTAGGGTAATGAAGAATGGTGAAGCATTCTGCAGAACTCAGCACCAAGCAGTGGAGAAAGAAAAGCTTTTTAGTGGTCTCCTCGGGGAAGGGAAAGAAAACAATGGGAAATAGCTCATCTCAGTTGGGAGAAATAGTTGTTATTTTGGTTTCATATAAAAAGAGATAAATAAGAGCTTGATTATGAGTGCTGGAGAAAAGAAAGTAAACACTGAGAGAGTGGAAAAGTACCGAATTTCAAATTAAATACAGGGGGGAAAAGGGAGTAACCAGCAAAACAGCCAAAGCAAGAAGAAAGAATGAGTAAGCAAAAACAAAGTAAAAATGAACAAACCAAGTGAGATGTAGGGAGTAAAGTAAAGTATGTAAATTGTTACATTCAGTATGACTTGGCAAATTCTCTTATTGAAAGACAGATGTTGAGAGATTGGATTCTTAAAAAAGGAAAGCAGATCCATTCAGTTGGATGAAACACACTTGAAATGCTGAAAAGTGAAAGGGAAGTTGCTCAGTTGTGTCTGACCCACTCTAGTATTCTTGCCTGGAGAATCCCATGGACAGAGGAGCCTGGTGACTTAGCAGACGCACATTGATAAACAATACCCACCACCAGATCTCTTCTAAAATCTGTGGAGTACAGGGCTTAGATTGAAAGGAAGACCTTGGAAAATGGGATCAATAAGCACAGAGTGGGATCTTACAGAAAAGGTTCTAGAACTGACCCATAACCACTTGCTGAGCCATACTATGTAGGTGGAGAATAAATTCTTTTTAAAAAATATTTGGTGGATATATAAATTTACAAAGAAAGCTGAATAGAATTTGCATTTTAAAACAAGAAGCATAAAAATGATGTTTGATTCCAATAAAATTTGCTTGCTTTGTTGTACCTGTGTCAGAGGCAACTGTGCTTTAATGTATTCCTGTATTATTGTCTTAGGTGAGTACATAAGGAGTGCTGCCAAGTCAATTTTCATAGTCCTGATATCACAGAACTTACATATGTCAGCAGAGTTAAGCATAAGGAAAACAGGGGACACTGAAAACTTCAGATCTGTACCCCATCCTTTCATTGACATTGCCTATAGGCAGATTAGTTTTGAAGAGACAGATACATACATATATATGTTCTTATTTCCCTAATTCCAGGTAATTGCTTTGAGTATCCTGCAGAGGTCCAGAGTTACTTTTTTGGGGGTGATTTTAAGTAAAAGACAATTTACTATATAAAATCCTGATAATTCAGAATTTCTCTATATGTTTCAAGGTCTAAAAAGTTTAACCATGACTTGAGTAAATATCAAAGAACAGAGAAGTTCTCCAAACAGGAGGTAACAGAATTATGTTATTTAAAAAAAAGCAAAGTAAGTTTGTGATATATTTAGATGAATGTGTAAGAAATGAGATTACTTTTCCTTCTACAGCTATAAAAGGAAGGTAGCCAAAATGCTCTCTGCTTAAAAGAAAATCCATATGATGCATTTCATGAACACAAGAAGGATGAGTTCATTCACAGGCAGCTGGATGGATTATAAGGTCGATGTTGGTGAACACATCCATAACTTAAGTGTGTGAATTTATCTTCTGATGACAAACATTTTTTATTTAAGTGAATGAATATGATTTCCTGTAACAAATGTTGCATAAAGTTTGTGGTCACCAAAAGCTTTACTGTTAAGAGTTACATTCCTTTGTGATTAAATCAAAAGGTTAGTTAAGCAGCTGGATATTAAAGAGAAGAGCTTTAATCATGCTAATAAGAAACAGAGTTTGTGTAGATTTAAACTTAGCTAAGACAACTGCTCCTTCTGGCTAATTTCTGCATCATAGGCTACCCTTGTTCCATCTCCCTTTTAGGGTTCTCTACCAGAAAGAGACAGAGGCAGGCTACGAGAGGAGGGGAGAGGAGGAGTTTGGGATAGTTATTCCCCTCTCTGCCTCCCTGTCCTGTTGCTACAGGTTGATGGTGTTTGTCTCTGAAAGTCAAGGCTGTGCGGCAGCCTCTTTATATACAATTTTTGGATTCCAATATCCCTGTTTCCCACTGTCCCTTCTGTATGTGATCGTGACTTCCCCTATTGCTCTAGGTTGCTGTCCTCTGCTCAGAGCTTTGCATAGGATCCAGTTCTGAATCCTCCTGTATGATTAGTATGACTGTGTTGAATGTTTGCTGTTAGGAACCCGACCAGTGCTGTGCAGTCTAACCTTCTCTTCTGCATCTTATTAACCAAGAACTAACCCCTTTTCACTTCTGTTATTCAGAAATGCAGTTCACAGCACAAGTGTTTTTTTTTTTAATACTTATATCAACAAGTTCTCAAATCGTAGTTCTCAAATACAAGTATACCTTACATTTTCTTCAAAGTCACCCAAAGAATTTCAGATTTACTAATCCCAACATTCATAGTTAGATCCTGTTTTATAAGTTGCTAATCAAAGGCCAACCAATAATGTTGTGGATATTAAGATCCACGTGTTTCATTATTATGTATGTCCCAGGTTTACTTCTGTATTTCTTTGAACTGTGGGGATTGACATGTTGATATTTTCTGGCAAGGATGTGTCCTTAAGAGAATCCTGAGCAGGTATGAGTGGCAGTGATTTATCGTTTTGTCGTTGATTGTGAGACCCACAGTCTCAGTGGGGCCTGTCCACGTCCATAAGAGGATGTGTGTGTATCTGAATCTCTCTAGGAGAGGGATGTGTGCCATGGATGGCAGTGGAAAGTGACCCTGTCTGTCCCTTCACTCATTCAGAATTNAGAACTTACATATGTCAGCAGAGTTAAGCATAAGGAAAACAGGGGACACTGAAAACTTCAGATCTGTACCCCATCCTTTCATTGACATTGCCTATAGGCAGATTAGTTTTGAAGAGACAGATACATACATATATATGTTCTTATTTCCCTAATTCCAGGTAATTGCTTTGAGTATCCTGCAGAGGTCCAGAGTTACTTTTCTGGGGGTGATTTTAAGTAAAAGACAATTTACTATATAAAATCCTGATAATTCAGAATTTCTCTATATGTTTCAAGGTCTAAAAAGTTTAACCATGACTTGAGTAAATATCAAAGAACAGAGAAGTTCTCCAAACAGGAGGTAACAGAATTATGTTATTTAAAAAAAAGCAAAGTAAGTTTGTGATATATTTAGATGAATGTGTAAGAAATGAGATTACTTTTCCTTCTACAGCTATAAAAGGAAGGTAGCCAAAATGCTCTCTGCTTAAAAGAAAATCCATATGATGCATTTCATGAACACAAGAAGGATGAGTTCATTCACAGGCAGCTGGATGGATTATAAGGTCGATGTTGGTGAACACATCCATAACTTAAGTGTGTGAATTTATCTTCTGATGACAAACATTTTTTATTTAAGTGAATGAATATGATTTCCTGTAACAAATGTTGCATAAAGTTTGTGGTCACCAAGAACTTTACTGTTAAGAGTTACATTCCTTTGTGATTAAATCAAAAGGTTAGTTAAGCAGCTGGATATTAAAGAGAAGAGCTTTAATCATGCTAATAAGAAACAGAGTTTGTGTAGATTTAAACTTAGCTAAGACAACTGCTCCTTCTGGCTAATTTCTGCATCATAGGCTACCCTTGTTCCATCTCCCTTTTAGGGTTCTCTACCAGAAAGAGACAGAGGCAGGCTACGAGAGGAGGGGAGAGGAGGAGTTTGGGATAGTTATTCCCCTCTCTGCCTCCCTGTCCTGTTGCTACAGGTTGATGGTGTTTGTCTCTGAAAGTCAAGGCTGTGCAGCAGCCTCTTTATATACAATTTTTGGATTCCAATATCCCTGTTTCCCACTGTCCCTTCTGTATGTGATCGTGACTTCCCCTATTGCTCTTGGTTGCTGTCCTCTGCTCAGAGCTTTGCATAGGATCCAGTTCTGAATCCTCCTGTATGATTAGTATGACTGTGTTGAATGTTTGCTGTTAGGAACCCGACCAGTGCTGTGCAGTCTAACCTTCTCTTCTGCATCTTATTAACCAAGAACTAACCCCTTTTCACTTCTGTTATTCAGAAATGCAGTTCACAGCACAAGTGTTTTTTTTTTTAATACTTATATCAACAAGTTCTCAAATCGTAGTTCTCAAATACAAGTATACCTTACATTTTCTTCAAAGTCACCCAAAGAATTTCAGATTTACTAATCCCAACATTCATAGTTAGATCCTGTTTTATAAGTTGCTAATCAAAGGCCAACCAATAATGTTGTGGATATTAAGATCCACGTGTTTCATTATTATGTATGTCCCAGGTTTACTTCTGTATTTCTTTGAACTGTGGGGATTGACATGTTGATATTTTCTGGCAAGGATGTGTCCTTAAGAGAATCCTGAGCAGGTATGAGTGGCAGTGATTTATCGTTTTGTCGTTGATTGTGAGACCCACAGTCTCAGTGGGGCCTGTCCACGTCCATAAGAGGATGTGTGTGTATCTGAATCTCTCTAGGAGAGGGATGTGTGCCATGGATGGCAGTGGAAAGTGACCCTGTCTGTCCCTTCACTCATTCAGAATTCTTTTTTTTTTTTAAATTTTTTGTGGGTTGCCACACATTTGTGGGCATGAGCCAGGGCACCCACCATTGGATGAGCCGGCCCTGCCCAAGGTTATGGCCGGTGAGCCGCCTGACCGTGGCTCCCCTTGTAGCTGGGAACTAGACCCCTTTCACTTTTGTTTTTCGTTTATCTGTTCATCATTCATTTATGGGTGCGCTGCGTCTCCATTGCTGCACGTGGGCTTTCTCTAGAGGAGATGGGGGGCTACCCTCTAGCTGCATGGGCAGGCTCCTCACTGCAGGGGGCTCTCTCTAGAGGAGGTGGGGAGCTACTCTAGCTGCATGGGCAGGCTCCTCACTGCAGGGGGCTCTCTCTAGAGGAGGTGGGGAGCTACCCTCTAGCTGCATGGGCAGGCTCCTCACTGCAGGGGGCTCTCTCTAGAGGAGGTGGGGAGCTACTCTAGCTGCATGGGCAGGCTCCTCACTGCAGTGGCTTCGCTCGTTGCAGAGCACGGGGTCTGGGATGTGCAAGCTCAGCTACTGCATTCGTTGCCCTGGGGGATGTGAGATCTTCCCGGACCATGGATTGAACTCGTGTCCCCTGCATTGGCAGGCAGATTCTTAATCACTGGACCACCAGGGCAGTCCAATTAAGAATTCTTGAACATGTGGACGTTTGAATCTCTAGAGAATTTTGTCCTGCTCCAGACCCGTCAGCCTAACTGATGACGAAGTATTTATCAACCTGAGAAAATCCTAGAGCTGGATGGAAAATGACCAGCTACTAAGGGTGAATAACTTGACAGCCCAACATGCAAATTGTTGAAAAACTTTTGTGATTTGTAATCCTTAAGTTTGGCTTTCATTTGGGGAAAAACTGCTGCCAATAAAATTACACTGACTAAACTGTGATTGGGGTGCAGTCTCCTCCTGACAGGAAACAGATGTGAGAAGGATTCTGGATAGGGTCTTAAAAAAAATGTATTTATTTTTGGCTGTGTCGAGTCTTCCTTGCGGTGCACAGGCTCAGTAGTTGCAATATGTAGGCTTAGGTGCCCCGAGGCATGTGGGAACTAAGTTCCCTGACCAGGGATCAAATCTGCACCCCCAGCACTGGAAGGTGGATTCTCAACTGCTGGACCACCAGGGATGTCCATGGAGAGGACTTTTGACGCCTGATAAGTGTATACTGCTCAGTGCCAGAATCTTTTTCCAGGAGCCCTGCCCAGAGATCCGAGAGGTAAGAAAGGAGACCCAGTTTTCCCAGCCCCAGGGCTGCCTCTATTCAGAGGCATCTTATGAAGATGATGGTGCCATGGACAAGAGAAATTTGGAGCCCCAAGACAATTTCTTCTGGGTTAAAAAGAAAACTAAGGGCCACTTTGGAAGATGGTTTGGCGGTTTCTTACAAAACATACTCTTACCATGTGATCTAGCAATTGTATTCTTTTGTATTTATCCAAATGAGTTGAAAACTTATGTTCACACGGAAACCTGCACACAAATGTTTATAGCAGAATTCTACATAATTTCCGAAACAACCGCGATTCCCTGAGTAAGTGAATGGATACATAAACTGTGGTACATCCAGATGATGAAATGTTACTCCACACTAAAGAGATTTGCTATCAAGTCATGGAAAGATTTAGAAGAACCTCAAATGCAGGTTACCAAGCAAGAGAAGCCAATCTGGAAAAAGCTTCCATATAGAATGATTCCAACTATATGATGTGTTTCAAAAGGTAACACTGTGCAGACAGTAAAAAGGTCAGTGATCATCAGGGTTGAAGGTAGGGGTGGGGTTGAGGAGGGATGGCTAGATGGAACGTAGAAGATTTTAGGGCAGTGAAACCATTCTTTGTGATGCTATCAACGGGAGATGTATGTGATTATGCCTCTGTCAAAACCCATAGACGAAACAACAGCAAGATGGAACTGTAATAAATCTATCGACCTCGGATAGTAATGATGTGTCAGTGCGGCTATATTGCTTGTAACACATGTACCACTTTGTTGCTGAATGTAGACAGTTAGAGGGGCTAAGCATGTGTAAGGGCAAGAGGTATATGAGAAGTCCCTGTACCTTCTGCTCAATTTTCCTATAAACCTAAAACTACTTATAAAATAGCCTGTCTTAAAGCAAGAAACAAGGTCCAGATTTAAACATGAGTTAAGTGAGGACGTGTGTCTCACGGAGTCTCCAGCTCCGGGGTCACATGTAGAGAGTGTTCAAACAGCCTCTGTTTAAACGCCAGGATCCTTCCACATCGTGTGTCTTGCCAACAGAGCAGAGCATTGGAACCATAAAGCAGGGGAGGTCATCCAGTGGTCATGGGACATACCCCTGTCTTCAACTTATTCTTCAGAGGCATTTTATGCCCGTGGGAATCTAATGAGAGGTTTAATAAACACCCTCAATCTATTAAAAAGTTTCTTTGCCATTGGTGGCTTTGGCCTTTTTGTGTGTTTTCTAAAAACACTTCCTAAATTACTGCTTGTGGCTTAGGAGTATTTGGGGGTGTCCTATTTTTAAAGACAAAGGATTCACCCTGCATAGGATTTTTCTAAGAGGATAAAGGGAGAGAATTTATATTCACACCAAAGACCAAATGAAATATTCTGTGCCATGATTGCACATTTTTGGAATACTGAGGCTTTGGGGCAGTGTTTTCTGATGGCCTTAGTCTTTCAGTAGTTGCCAATTGGCCAAAAAAAGGAAACGGCAGGAGGGCACATTTCTGTCCACCACTATTCATAAAGGTTCTGGATATTTTCCCTAGAGACACTGGTGATCCTTTGGCAGGTAGTAGATTATGAATCCATCATGCTGTCTTTATAGAGAAGAGTGTTCTGATTTACCGGATGAAGTAAATGTGATCACTCACGGAAGAGAGACTGACAGAGGTCAGGTGTTTCACGGTCAAGCTGAGCAGCTTGGACTACTGTGCACTTACCATGCTCTGGGGGCTGATGCAGTGTCCAGGAAAGACTGGCTTGTTTGTCTTGACATACTCATTTCAGAAGCAGATGAATAGACAGTTAGGGGCAACATAAATTTGGGGCAGGAGTGTTCAGACGTTTCTCCTGCTGTGGTTTCTTTCGTCCCTCCTGGAAATTCAGCACATGCATTTATCCCATTAGTGGTAGGAGAAAAAAGTCCTGATCACCTTCCAATTCATATGATGTCCATCAGCAGGTTGGAGTGGTTCTGGGCATGCATTCTTCTCTGCTTAGGCTGTTCCATGTATTTAAAGGTCCTTGAAACGTGAAAATGGCCACCCTAAAAGCAGCTGAGCCCTTTTTCTTAGTGACTGCTTAGATACAGACTTCCAATTTAAGCAAACAGATATCCTAATCCAAGCTGCAGAACTCTGAAGGAGAGCCTGCAAAATTCTACCTTCAGTTTCATTTCTTTGTGGTGGTGTGTCATGATTTTACAAAAGTAAGTTTAGGCTGAAAAAGAAAAGACATATCTTTATCACGCCTAACATAGATATACAGGCGTAGTAACAACAACATCCACAAACCTTAGAGCTTTAGAACCTTTTGTCTCAGTGTTTTGTCTGAACTCTGTTAGAATGGCATGAGTGTGGAGAAATGTTAGCAGCCTACCAGGAGGGGCGCTCTGGGGTAATTTTTCACATAGGACCCACTTCCCGACTGCAGAATGACATAGGGGATGAGCTGCAGAGATAATGCCCTTTTTCTCCTGTCTTGGTAGGTCTCTGCCGACTGCGTTTGGAGTTGAGCTGAGCCCTATGCTGAATGGTTCGACTTTAATGCCCTGCCTAGAGATTGAATTTTGTGTCTTCTCCCACTCCCAGAATATTTTGAAATCTAATTCCTCATAAGACTGCATTTGGAAGTAGAACCTTTGGAAGGTAGTTAGGTCAGGGGTCCTCAACCTCCCGGGCCATGGACCAGTACCAGAACCTGTTAGGACCTGGACTGCACCAGCAGACGCTTGAACTCAGGGCTCCCACTGATTCTGCATTATGATAAATTATTTCATTATATATATATATATATATATAATTATTTCATTATATATAACAGTGTAATAATAATAGAGATAAAGTGCACAGTAAATGTAATTAATATTCTTGAGTCATCCTGAAGCCATGCCCGCATTCCCATCCATGGAAAAATTGTCTTCCATGAAACTGGTCCCTGGTGCCAAAAGGTTGGTGATGAAGGTGGAGCCCTTATGATGGGATTAGTGCTCCTATAAAAGAGACCTTAGAGAGCGTCCACATCCTTCCCCTATATGAGGACACAGCAAGAAGACTGCTGTCTATGAACCAGAGGGTGTGCTCTCACCAGACAGTGAATCTGCCATCACCTTGAAGTCTAGGCTTCCCAGACTCCAGAACTGTGGGAAATAAATTTGTGGTTTTTTAATAAGTCCCCCAGTTTATGGTACTCTGTTATAATAGCCTGAACCAAGAAAAGACAGAAAAAGTAGATTGTATGTATGGCAACAGCAGCAAGAGGCAGGCACACTGAAAACTAATATGGAATTTGGAGACCCAAGACTTGAATCCCACCTTTAACCTTCATTTGTTGCACAGTCTTGGGCAGGCTTTTATTTTTCGTGTATATAAAATGGTTTCAGTAAGCATAAATGCAGGTAAAACATGTGTTTATTTAACATAGTTCCTGGTCTTATTGAGCATACAATATATGGTGCAATGATAATTATAATACGGAGAATAGATTGACTCTGTTTTTGAATCAGAATCCAGTAACCTTTTCTAGAGTCATTTGCAGAGTTACAGAATCTGAAGAGTTGACATGAGGGCCTAGACATCTGTATTCTAGACTGTAGAGACCGGACAGAAAATCATCCTTTGGGGTTGGGACATTTCTCTGACCTCACTCAGCTTGCTCTCTGATTATACGGCTCGGGTAGCTTTAGTCAATACTGTGTGCAACTAAATTCCTGGTGCTGGACTCAGCCTTTCCCTGTTACTATACAATTCCCACTTAACACCAGAACTGTTGTAGGAAAGGGGACCCCTTCCAGGGCCTGAAACTGGGCTCTTGTCTAACACTTGGAAATGAATTGTCTGAGGAGACACATCTGCTGACAAAGCAAGAGATTTTATTGGGAAAGGGCACCCGGGTGGAGAACAGTAGGGTAAGGGGACCCAGGAGAACAGTTCTGTCACATGGCTGGCAGTCTCGGGTTTTATGGTGATGGGATTAGTTTCCGGGTTGTCCTTAGCCAGTCATTCTGACTCAGAGTCCTTCCTGGTGGTGCACGCCTTGTTCAGCCAAGATGGATGCTAGAGAGGATTCTGGGAGGTGGTCGGACTTGTGGTGTCTCCTTTTGACCTTTCCTGAATTCTTCCAGGTGGTGGTGGCTTATTAGTTCCGGTTGGTGGTGGCTTATTAATTCTAGTTGGCGGTGGCTTATTAGTTCCGTGTTCCTTAGCGGGACCTCCTGTCATAAAACAACTCATGAAAATGGTGTCTGGCCAGGGTGGGCAGTTTCAATCAGTATGCTTTCCCTAACAGAACCATTTCTCTGCTCTCCCACCCTGCCCCAGAACACCACACTTCAGGGAGTAGTCAGAGGGCTCAGAGGCAGATGGGATAATAAAGAGAATGATAGTTATACCAAAGTAGGGCAAGTTTTTTGTGTAGAAGATGCAGCCTATGGAAAGGTGTTAGATTTAGGAGTAGCATAATCATTTATAACATTACCTGGTTTTCTCATGCTTTGCAGACACTGTATTTTTGTTTTTTAACCAACTGAAATTTGTTGTAACCCTGCATTGTCAGATGAAGGTTAGCATTTTCTAACAATAAAGTATTTTTAATTAATGTATGCACATTCAATCAATGTATGTTTTTCTGAGTCATAATGCTACTGCATTAATAGGCCACAGTATAGTGTAAACATAACTTGTATTGCACCCGGAAGTCAGAAAACTGAAATAGAATGTCTTACTGCGGTATTTGTTTTATTGTGGCGGTCTGGAACTGAACTCGCCATATCTCTGAGACATGCTGATAATTCATGATAAAGTTGCACTGACAAAACTGAAAAATGACTTCTAATTCATCTGCATTTTACTGGAACAATTTTTATCTAAACTCCCAACTTACATCAGATGGTGTGCAAGATAGTAAAAACGAAAATTCAGCCTGGCATTTGCTGTGTTAACTGTGAGCTGTTTAGGCAATGGTGGGTATTTAAACATCCTGTTCACCTGTGAGGTCAGGGAGCAATGGATGTTCCTGTTCACTTGTGGGCAGTTCCAGCGTCATGGAGAGGGCAGGACTAGGACTGAGCACGGATGAGTGAAATATGACTTTCCACAGAGCATTCAAGAAGAGAAGCAAACCTTCAGAGTCAGTGAGTGTTGTGAAGACAATCTCAGAGATTGAGAGTGTGGCCAAGAAGTTGGAACCCTCGGTGAGATTTTTTTCAGATGTGGAGCTTGAGAACAGAAGGCCGATTATACGAATCTGGAAAGATTTTTGGGATGTTGACTCAGGAACCGGGAATTAAATAGACACCAAAGAATAGTGAGGAAGCCCTGGTGGTTCAGTGGTAAAGAATCTGCCTGCCAGTGCAGGAGAGGCAGGAGGTGTGGCTCACTCCTTGGGTCAGGAAGATCCCCTGGGGAAGGAAATGGGAAGACTCCAGTATCCCTGCCTGGGAAATCCCATGGACAGAAGAGCCTGGCGGACTGTAGACCATGGAATCAGAGTCAGACGCAACTTAGTGAATAGATTACAACAAAGAAAAGTGAACAGGAATCAGCCTGGGCTTGCCACTTCTTCAAATTAGAGAGTAACTTAATGCTATCAGCCCCATATGAAGATTCCATGTTTCAGGAAATCTTCAGTCAAAGGATATTTATAGTTATAACTGCGAGGAAGGCAGGAACAAAACGAGGCCAAAGGCAATGAAGAGAGTGTTTCCAACTTTGAATTTCCCTAAATGCAACTTGCAAAGTATTATAGATGAGAATCACCACCACCTAGGACTTTATTAAGCACTACTATGTGCCAGGAACTGTGCTAAATATTTTACAGGTATCAACTCTTTTTCTCTTCCTAACAACTTTATAGGTAGATTTCTTTTATTGTTGATAAAATTTTCAGAGAAATAATATGCTAAGTGGAAGGGTGAGAATTCAAATCTCTGTTAACTACTCTATACTTTCTGAACTTGGCTAAAATGTGTTCATCTGTGCTAAGTCGAAACAGTCCTTCTTGAAGGATTTTTTTGTTTGTTTGTTTTTTAAATTTATTTGGCTGCACAGAGTCTCACAATGGCATGTGGGAACCTCGGCTGCAGCAGGCAGGATTTAGTTCCCTGACCGGGAACTGAACCCAGTCCCCTTGCACTGGGAACACAGAGTCTTAGCCAATGGATTTCCAGAGAAGTCCCTCTGAAGTGGTTTTCTTTATTCTCTCCCACCTGTAACTCTAACTTACTCAGAGGAAACAAGAGGAGGCATATAAAGACACAAGAATATATTCACACTCTCTTTCTCTGCCTTCCATCCCCCTATTATTTATAAATTTATGTCTTGTATTGCTGTTGTTCATTTGCTAAGTCTATATAGTGCTAATGCAGCATCAATTGTTAAATATTATAAATACTGAGCTCCTATTCTGTCTTAAACATTTAGTAAGACAGGTGTGAAAGATTCGAGCATTTAGGAAACATTTTCCCTGGGCTCCAAGGAATCTATAATTCAGTTGGGGCCCATAAGACAAATGCCATAATAATGTGACAAAGGTCAAATGCTATGCAGTCCCATGCTATGCAGTCAGGCAAACAAAATGATATAGGAGTCCAAAAGAGGGAAACTATCTCCTTTGATAACAGAGGAAGACTTCATGGGCAAGGGAGCTATTCAGATGGGCCTTCATAGAATCCTGTAAAAATAAACTGACTTGAGTTTCAGGCTTTATCTCTACACCAGGAGTATCTAGCCTGTTGGCTAAGACACAGTAGGAGTGAATAAATGTTTTGTGTTAAGAGGATGAGCCAATGAATAATATTTGTTGACCACTTAGCTCTTTTACTTTTGTGACAGATTTATGGCTATACGTAAATCACTCCCTTTATATGACTGTTATCTATTATTTAGAAGATAATTACATTTACTATCAAGCTTTTAAATCCAATCATCATCTTATATTTGTGGTTAATGTAAGAGGCTCTCAAAAAAAAAGCTGGAAATGGAAAATAAAAAGCCAGTTTGACCTGGAAAAGAAACTCAGTGTTTTGAATTAGACTCATTCAATTGTGCATATCTGTATTTTTCCACAGGCAGAAGCTTGTAAAATCTTGTACACAAGCAGTTCTTATCCAACTGAAAGAGACTCAAAATAAAAACATTTCTCATCGTTGGGAGACTAGTGTTTTTCTCTATTAATTACAAATAGCTTCAGTCTTCTAGTCTTTCCCTCCCAATGCAGTTGCAATACTTATCTGTTTCTGTATAACAGAATACCCCAGAACTTACCAGCTTTAAACGACATTTATTATCTGAGTTTTCGTGGGTCAGGAAATTTGAGACCAGCTCAGCAGGGTGGTTCTGTGTTAGCATCTCTCATAACATTGCAGTCAAGATGGTGTCCTGGGCTGCAGTCATCTGAGAGCTAGTCTGAAGCTGGAGGATTTACTTGCAAGCCCTATCATGTGTGGATAGGAAGCTTCGGTTTATCACCAGTTGTTAGTTGGAGACCTTGGTTTCTTGCCACATGAACCTCTCTGTAGGGCAGCTCAAGACAAGGCAGCTGGCTTCCTTCAGAATGAGTAATACAAGAAAAGGAAAGAACAAGATAAAAGTCTGCCTTTCTATGACCTGGTCCCTGACATCACACACCATTTACAGATGATGCGGCAACTAAAATTAGCTATTAACTGGCAGGTGAATGCATGTGTGTGCTCACACTCACGTGTGTGTAGCCCACCAGGCTCCTCTGTCCATGGGATTCTCCAGGCAAAGAATGCTGGAGTAGGTTGCCGTTTCCTCCTTTAGGGGGATCTTCCCAGCCCAGGATCGAATACATGTCTCCTGTGTTTCCTTCACTGACAGATGGATTCTTTACCATTGTGCCACCTGAAAAGCAAATAATTGGTAGGACTAGGGTTCAAACCCATGACTGTCTGACCCCACAGTCTCCCTATAACCTAGTTCAGTTCAGTTCAGTCACTCAGTTGTGTCCAACTCTTTGCGACCCCATGAATCGCGGCACGCCAGGCCTCCCTATCCATCACCAACTCCCGGAGTTCACTCAGACTCACGTCCATCGAGTCAGTGATGCCATCCAGCCATCTCATCCTCTGTCATCCCCTTCTCCTCCTGCCCCCAATCCCTCCCAGCATCAGAGTCTTTTTCAATGAGTCAACTCTTTGCCTGTGATGACTAAAGTGCTGGGGTTTCAGCTTCAGCATCATTCCTTCCAAAGAAATCCCAGGGCTGATCTCCTTCAGGATGGACTGGTTGGATCTCCTTGCAGTCCAAGGGACTCTCAGGAGTCTTCTCCAACACCACAGTTCAAAAGTATCAATTCCTCGGCGCTCAGCCTTCTTCACAGTCCAACTCTCACATCCATACATGACCACAGGAAAAACCATAGCCTTGACTAGATGGACCTTTGTTGGCAAAGTAATGTCTTCGCTTTTGAATATGTTATCTAGGTTGGTCATAACTTTTCTTCCAAGGAGTAAGCATCTTTTAATTTCATGGCTGCAATCACCATCTGCAGTGATTTTGGAGTCCCCCAAAACAAAGTCTGACACTGTTTCCACTGTTTCCCCATCTATTTCCCATGAAGTGATGGGACCGGATGCCATGATCTTCGTTTTCTGAATGTTGAGCTTTAAGCCAACTTTTTCGCTCTCCTCCTTCACTTTCATCAAGAGGCTTTTTAGCTCCTCCTCACTTTCTGCCATAAGGGTGGTGTCATCAGCATATCTGAGGTTATTGATATTTCTCCCGGCAATCTTGATTCCAGCTTGTGTTTCTTCCAGTCCAGCGTTTCTCATGATGTACTCTGCATATAAGTTAAATAAGCAGGGAGACAATATACAGCCTTGACGTACTCCTTTTCCTATTTGGAACCAGTCTGTTGTTCCATGTCCAGTTCTAACTGTTGCTTCCTGACCTGCATACAGATTTCTCAAGAGGCAGGTTAGGTGGTCTGGTATTCCCATCTCTTTCAGAATTTTCCACAGTTTATTGTGATCCACACAGTCAAAGGCTTTGGCATAGTCAATAAAGCAGAAATAGATGTTTTTCTGGAACTCTCTTGCTTTTTCCATGATCCAGCGGATGTTGGCAATTTGATCTCTGGTTCCTCTGCCTGTTCTAAAACCAGCTTGAACATCAGGGAGTTCACGGTTCACATATTGCTGAAGCCTGGCTTGGAGAATTTTGAGCATTACTTTACTAGCGTGTGAGATGAGTGCAATTGTGCGGTAGTTTGAGCATTCTTTGGCATTGCCTTTCTTTGGAATTGGAATGAAAACTGACCTTTTCCAGTCCTGTGGCCACTGCTGAGTTTTCCAAATTTGCTGGCATATTGAGTGCAGCACTTTCACAGCATCATCTTCCAGGATTTGAAACAGCTCAACGGGAATTCCATCACCTCCACTAGCTTTGTTCTTAGTGATGCTTTCTAAGGCCCACTTGACTTCACATTCCAAGATGTCTGGCTCTAGATTAGTGATCACATCCTCATGATTATCTGGGTCGTGAAGATCTTTTCTGTACAGTTCTTCTGTGTATTCTTGCCACCTCTTCTTAATATCTTCTGCTTCTGTTAGGTCCATACCATTTCTATCCTTTATCGAGCCCATCTTTGCATGAAATGTTCCCTTGGTATCTCCAATTCTCTTGAAGAGATCTCTAGTCTTTCCCATTCTGTTGTTTTCCTCTATCTCTTTGCATTGATTGCTGAAGAAGGCTTTCTTATCTCTTCTTGCTATTCTTTGGAACTCTGCATTCAGATGCTTATATCTTTTCTTTTCTCCTTTGCTTTTCGCCTCTCTTCTTTTCAGTGCTATTTGTAAGGCTTCTCCAGACAGCCATTTTGCTTTTTTGCATTTCTTTTCCATGGGGATGGTCTTGATCCCTGTCTCCTGTACAATGTCACGAACCTCATTCCATAGTTCATCAGGAACTCTATCTATCAGATCTAGGCCCTTAAATCTATTTCTCACTTCCACTGTATAATCATAAGGGATTTGATTTAGGTCATACCTGAATGGTCTAGCGGTTTTCCCTACTTTCTTCAATTTAAGTCTGAATTTGGAAATAAGGAGTTCATGATCTGAGCCACAGTCAGCTCCTGGTCTTGTTTTTGTTGACTGTATAGAGCTTCTCCATCTTTGGCTGCAAAGAATATAATCAATCTGATTTCGGTGTTGACCATCTGGTGATGTCCATGTGTAGAGTCTTCTCTTGTGTTGCTGGAAGAGGGTGTTTGCTATGACCAGTGCATTTTCTTGGCAAAACTCTATTAGTCTTTGCCCTGCTTCATTCCGCATTCCAAGGCCAAATTTGCCTGTTACTCCAGGTGTTTCTTGACTTCCTACTTTAGCATTCCAGTCCCCTATAATGAAAAGGACATCTTTTTTGGGTGTTAGTTCTAAAAGGTCTTGTAGGTCTTCATAAAACCATTCAACTTCAGCTTCTTCAGCATTACTGGTTGGGGCATAGACTTGGATAACTGTGATATTGAATGGTTTGCCTTGGAAACGAACAGAGATCATTCTGTCATTTTTGAGATTGCATCCAAGTACTGCATTTTGGACTCTTCTGTTGACCATGATGACTACTCCATTTCTTCTGAGGGATTCCTGCCCGTAGTAGTAGATATAATGGTCATCTGAGTTAAATTCACCCATTCCAGTCCATTTTAGTTCACTGATTCCTAGAATGTTGACGTTCACTCTTGCCATTTCCTATTTGACCACTTCCAATTTGCCTTGATTCATGGACCTGACATTCCATGTTCCTATGCAATATTGTTCTTTACAGCATCAGACCTTGCTTTTATCACCAGTCACGTGCACAACTGGGTATTGTTTTTGCTTTGGCTCCATCCCTTCATTCTTTCTAGAGTTATTTCTCCACTGATCTCCAGTAGCATATTGGGCACCTACTGACCTGGAGAGTCCTCTTGGTACTTTTTGTTACAGATTTTTGATTTGAGTATAATATATTATCACTACTTGAAAGACATATTTAAAAGTTGAAAGTAGAGTGATTAGGTGGGCTACGAAGACCTGAATTGTCCCTGTTTTTATTATTATTTACATTGTTTCTTTTTACAGGCCAACTATCATTTTGCCTTTTCATACTGTTCATGGGGTTCTCAAGGCAAGAATACTGAAGTGGTGTGCCATTCCCTTCTCCTTGGACCACGTTGTGTCAGACCTCTCCACCTAGCCCGCCCATCTTGGGTGGCCCCACAGGGCATGGCTGAGTTTCACTGAGTTAGACAAGGCCTATAATCTAGAGCATGTAAATAAATGGCCAAGATGCCTGGTCCTCCAGTTGGACTCTCTCAATGAAGCTTTCTTCACAGTCACCACTGAGCAATCCTGCTTCCAGGAAATAGTTGCATCTTTGGGTCACGGACTTGAACTAAAATCTTCCTTTTTGTGGTATGAGGAGTTAGCTTCCCAACTGCTTTCTGTTTTGTGCATTCCTCTCCCTGACCAACCCCAATAATATACAGTAAAAGAATTAGATAGCACTAGTGGAATACGGACTAGAATTTATATTTTGGGAAGGCACAGACAGCTTTGTGGACTTAGAATACGTGATGAAAATCTTTGAGGACTCAGTTTGATTCTATAAAATTCCTTCCACATTTATGTGTTTGGACTTTGGGATTGAGATTAGTGTTTCACTTGATATTCAGTCCTACTGCCAAAATGAAACGATGACCTTCTTGTTTTAAAAACAAATCTGTAGAAATTACTGAGCCATGTAGAATTTCTACCTGTGTTAATAAATCAATGACCTAAAATCAGAGAAAGGACCATGGTGTATACTTCATTTGATCTGGCTGGTGAAGGCAGAGAATTAAGTTTATGAGATTCAAATGCACAATTTGCTTTCAATCAACTTTTTTTTTTTTTTTGAGTCTAGAGAAAATGTTTTCTCCCCCTCAAATTTTCCACATGAGTAGATTTTAGAGTCTTCTATTCAATCCATTCTGTGACAAGCTGACAGGGAGGGAAGGCTTGACAGATACCAGCTCTTCTTGCCCTGTTCAGTCCCTACAGACTTAAAAAAAGAATGCTATAAAATAAAAACTATTTGTGTAATAGTTTCAAATATATCCTTACGTTCCTAGTTCTAAAGTATTAGTAGAGTACCACCTAAATGAGCAAATGAAGCAGGAGCTGCAGCCAGCTAATGGTCATCCAGTGATCTTGAATAAACTGAGTTTCTCCTGGGCTAAATCAATAGATGAACATTACAGATGACATCAGTTCAGAGAGCTAATAAGAAATTAGCCTCAGGGATTGAAATAGTATAATTATTAGACTTTCTCCAAAATAAAATAATCACTCCATTTAAGAAAATTGGAGATACCAAGGGAACATTTCATGAAAAGATATGCACAATAAAGGAAAATCAGTCCTGAATATTCGTTGGAAGGACTGCTGCTGATAGCTCCCATGCTTTAGCCACCTGGCGCAAAGGAGTCACTGGAAAAGATTCTGATGCTGGGAAAGCTGAGGGCAGGAGGAGAAGAGGGCGACAAAGGATGAGATGGTTGGATGGCATCGCTGACTCAATAGACATTAGTTTGAGCAAACTCAGGGAGACAGTGAAGGACAGGGAAGCCTGGTATGCTGCAGCTCATGAGGTCACAAAGAGTCGGACATGACTTAATGACTGAACATCAACAACTCTATTTTCAGATCTATGAAGGTATAAAAGAAATTCTCTTCTCAGGAAATGACTAGAAAACTCTGAAATTTTCTTTGGGAAGATTTAGAAAAGGCATTGATAAATATGGTTTTTCCTACAAATGTTCTGGCTCTAGTCCTCTGTTTAAATTTGTAATTTCTGAACAAATGAACCAAAGGAGATTTTATCTGATGTAACTGAATAATTGAAGCCAAATGAGGATCCTTAATTAAATTATTTAAATAGTTCCTTAAATTTCTCATCACGGAAACTAACATTGAAAAAAAAAAAACTAAAACACTTGACTATACATTGGGAATAGCATAGAGTCTCTGGGATACAAAAAAATACAGTGTCAAAGATTTGGGACATTCATTCATTCATTCATTCAATAATTTTCAGACTATCTACTATATACCAGGCAGCATTGTAGGTACTGGGAATTCAGCACTGAAAAGTAAGCAAAAGCAAAAACAAAGTGAACACAACAAGGACAAAAGTCTCTGTTTTTTTTTTTTTTTTTTTTTTTGAACCTGAATGTCTGGAATGCCAAAGGGAATAGGGGTCATCTTGGTGAACCCTTATAACTTCAGTTTGTGTAGAGCATTTGTGACCTTGATTTGTATTTTGGGTGTCCGTGAGGCAAGAAATTCCCCAAGGTTTTAATCCCATTGGGAGCAAGCGTGAATGAAGAATTGCTGTTGCCATTGATTAGAACTGATAGATCACTGTCAGTGGCCGAGAGTGTGTAAAATTGTGCAGAGAGGACTGATTATTGTCTTAGTCACCCTCCAGTATTAAGACAGTTGCTCAGGTTGGTCAGTTATGCTGACCTTTGGTGCCATCTGTTTTTTTCCCCCCTTTAAAAAGTATTTATTTATTTTTGCTGGCACTGAGTCTTCATTGCTGAGTGTAGGCTTTCTCTAGGTGAGGCAAGCAGGGCTACTCCGGTTGCAGTGCCGGCTTCTCATCGCAGTGGCTTCTCGCGCTGTGGAGCAGTCTCCAGGGAGCATGGACTTCCGCGGTGGAGCCTGTGGGCTCAGTATTTGCAGCTCCCCAGCTCTAGAGCACAGGCTCAATAGTTGTGTGCATGGTCTCAGTGGCCCCGAGGCATGTGGGGTCTCCCCAGACCAGGGCTCATACTGGCAGACAGGTTCTTAACTGCTGGACCACCAGGGGAGTCCCGTATCTTCTTCTTGAATTACTGGTTTTGTGTATTTCATTTTTATGTAACAGCAACTCCTCCCTCTTCCCTTAGGGATTTGGTATCTTCTTTCCAAAATGGAAATATTCAAATAAAGCATAACACTTATCAGCACTAGATTTTTAAAAGCCTATGGGCTTGTAATTTGTCCTGCCCCTTAGACACGGCAGCCCCACTGTATTCTGTATAGTTGACCACAACGCGGCTTCATGTTGACTTACAGAACACAGCATATTCTGTAAACTTAAGGCCAGGAAACTGATCTATCTATAGGACCTGTGATCAAGGATGTCCAAGTTAGAGGCTAGAGAGTAGTGGCCCTCTGGGGAGCTCCACCACCCATGCCATCACGCATGCCAGCTGTAAGGTGGAGGAACTCACCTTCTAGATCTCTCTCAGTTGATTCCTGTGAACTTCCCAAGTGGTTAGTGGCTCTGAAGAGGAGTGACCGCCTCTGGTACCATTGCACCTGTAAACAGAATGAGGATGGGAGAGCCACTTCCTCTTATAGGTGGAATGTAGCAGAGGTTCCAGGTTTGGCTTTATCTGTAAATATGGTTTCCATTTTAATAAGGAAGGCTCTGTGGGCATACAGTCTTCGGCCTTCTGCCCCCTGGGTGTGGGGAGTCACAGGCTCAGGACTTGTGAGAACCTCCATCTCCAGAAGTGTTCAGTATGTGGACAGGATTTGCTGCTTTAATGGAGTGTAGCATGGGACCGTGGAGAAGGCAGTGGCACTCCACTCCAGCACTCTTGCCTGGAAAACTCCATGGGCAGAGGAGCCTGGTAGACTGCAGTCCATGGGGTCGTGAAGAGTCAGACACGACTGAGCAACTTCACTTTCACTTTTCACTTTCTTGCATTGGAGAAGGAAATGGCAACCCACTCCAGTGTTCTTGCCTGGAGAATCCCAGGGACGGGGGGGCCTGGTGGGCTGCCATCTATGGGGTCGCACAGAGTTGGACATGACTGAAGTGACTTAGCAGCAGCAGCAGCATGGGACCGAGGAGGCTCATTTCTTGCACTGGAAGCTGACGGGCAACTATGGCCATCCTGGATAATACAGCAGCTGTAGGCAGCAAGAGAGGAGTTTGCTGAAGCCTCAGTGGTGAGAGTATCTGGGAGCACCAATAAGAGCACCTGTAGAATAGCAATTTGAGTAGATTCTAGGGTCCATTTTTGTTGGAAGACACAATTCAGAGTGAGCCAATTCATAAGTAACAACATGAACAAGCCTATCAGTTACAGATTATGCTAGAATTGAGATTCAATTCTGATTCAATCTGTGTCTTGGCTAAGACATGTAACTCAGGTCCACGTGAAGGCGAGCCCTGTTCCATACCGTTGCCCCTAAAGTCAGTTTTTGTCACTTGGTACGTAATGTCTATAACAGAGGCTTGGTGAAGTGAAGTGAAGAAGTGAAGTTTGGTGGGACTCTGCAAATGCAGCAGAGTGTAGGACAGCTCAAAATGCAAGCTTGCCAGAGGGCAGCAACACAGCTCAGAGTTCAGACTCGTTGACACATAGCAGCTCAGAGCACATGCTGGCCAGGGGCGGATGATCTGGTAAGCAAACCAAATGCAAGAGAACGAAGAATCCCCACACGCGGGGGTAATTGCTAGATGGTCTGGTTCGCAGCACCGGTTGCATTGCAGTGGCCCTGTGGTAGGTGGGTCAACCTCTCACTCAGATTTGGTTCAGATGTTGGGAAGGATGATGTCACATGTGCACCAAGAAGATAGGATAGGCTTTATTACTCAGAGTGTGGGATCATCCAGAATGGCTTAAACCAACGGGGGCGAGTGGCTTTGGTTTTTTCTGTGGTTGGGGCGAGGATTTGTGTGGTTTGAACTTCCTCTTGTGCCAGAGGATTTTGTATGGGCTTATCTAGGTGTGGGGCCAGAGGGAGAGGAGGAAGGATGGGACTTGAAAGAGGTCAGGGGGTCTACCAGTGAAAATGAAGTCAGACTCTTTATTATGGTAGGTTCCATACAATTCTGTTTCTGTTGAAAGAATTAGAACTAACCTGAAAATTCAAGGAGAGCATTGAGTAACAATTCTGTAGATTCATACATTGGACTATTGTGAGGCTAGAAATATTGTTAGGTGAGGAAATTAAGTTATGCTGTATGATTCTATTTTAGTGTATATCCAAACATATATCTAAGCATACATACACACATATACATGCTGGGCTGTGCTTAGTCGCTCGACCCTATGGACTGTAGCCCAGCAGGCTCCTCTGTCCATGGGGATTCTCCAGGCAAGAATACTGGAGTGGGTTGCCATGTACTCCAGGGGATCTCCCCAACCCAGGGGTTGAAGCTTCTCCAGTGTATCTTCCTGACCCAGGAATTGAACTGGGGTCTCTTGCATTGCAGGCAGATTCTTTACCAGCTACTAGGGAAGCCCATGCACATAAATACAAACATACATTTAGAGGGAAATACACCAAAATGTTCATAGTGTTAACTTATGTAAGATTACAATGGTTTTTGTTCTGATTTTGTTTCTTTGGATTTTCCTTTAATGTATATTACATTTTTTTTAAAAAATAAGATTTTGTGTGTGGAAGCAGTTCTTTGCTGAAAATATTGGTTTAAGGTCATTTCTAGCCATGGAGCCACAGATAGAGTTGAGGTGAGAGTGGCTGCCTGCGATTTTGGTCCTCCTGCCTCCCCCTGCCTGTGTGTTTCCTCATTTTCTTTGTCTAGTTTAAAAATGATCCAGATGGCCCCAAATGCTATGTTGTGTAAATAGCTTTGCTACATGGTCTGCTTAATTCTGATTTACCATGGTTCAGAACATCTTGAATTAGTTTTATATTTATTTTGTAGCTTTGTAAACCCCCCCAGATTCAGAGGTAGATAAGATTATTCAGAATTACTATGGTAAATTACCTTCTCCTCCACTTTTTCAGTGTCTTGGCTAGAAATGATAAGATCTTCATAATAAAATTATTGAATTCTGATGATAGAGAATTTGGTCCATGATAATGAGTACTTCATTAGCACAGAGCATAATGTGTAGAGGACATGAACATTTCATAACACAAATCAAGGATAATAAATACGGATAATTAAAAACTATTTTAAAGACTATGTAGCCTTTGCATGTTTGAAAACAGCGTTGCTGAGCCTTCCTGGTGGTCCAGTGGTTAAGACTTCATGGTCCCAGTGCAGGGAGCACGGGTATGATCCTTGATCAGGAAACTAAGATCCCATATGCCATAGGGTGTGACCTAAATGTTTTTTTTTTTTAATTAAAAAAAAAAAAAGGAAAATAGCATTATTTCCTATTGGGAGTTCATGTACACCCATGATGGATTCATGTCAATGTATGCCAAAACCAATACAGTACTGTAAAGTAAAACAAAGTAAAAATAAAAATAAAAATAAAAAAAGAAAATGAATTATTATGTTAAAATATAAAAAGGTCAATAAACATTTGTTAATGCTTCCTCATAATTACTGAAAAAAGTATATGTTTAAAGTTGTTTTAGTAGGTCATGTAAAATTATGATGTCTTTATTGTTTGGCATTTAGTTTCATTATCAGAATATTAATTAAAGATATAACAGACAATGTCCATTGGGTAATACTGTAGAACCTTCTAAATCTAAAAAGAGGATGGTTCACTGAATTCAAAAAAAGAATTTTGGCAATAATTGCATGTATTACATTCTAATTGTTTTCAAATTGATAACTTATATAATGCATATGTACCATTTAAGCACTCTAATCCAGAAATCAGAAAACCTTTTCTCCAATTGCCAAATGTAAAGAGTTTGTATGATTTAGTTTCCAGAGAGGTGAATGTTGTGAGACTGGAAGAAAGTACATTCAATACTTGGCTATTGCTTCACTGTGCCACACAGCCAGAGTCTGTTACCCATAATGTTCATTTATTCCTTGCTTTTAAAAATTCATCACAATAACAACTCATATTGAGCATCTCTTTTGTGCCAGCCTTGAATCAGAGTCAAGTTCTCTTCCCTGAGGAAATGTATGCCTGTTTATATAATTTCAGCCTTATTACAAGTCTTCAGAAGAAGTTTCTGTAGTTGACTCAAGGGCAGAGGCCACCCTCCACTTCATTTTCTGTCTCTCATAACTGAGATGTGGGTAACTTGGCCCTTTGAATGGGAAGAGTATGGCCTGATGAAGCAAAGATCATAAGAAAAAAAATCTATGCTTGTGACTGATGGAAGCAGTGAGGATAGAAGCAGAAGTCTATTTTCCAGAGGAAGCTTGGCATCCCTGAGGCAAGCCAAAACTTCTGCTGGTGGTGGTGGCTGTGGAGGTCAGCTTCTGATCCTCCCTGAGATTCTGTGAAAGTGAAAGGTGAACGTGTCAGTTGCTAAGTCATGTCCGATTCTTTGCGGTCCTATGGACTGTAGCTTGCTAGGCACCTCAGTCCATGGAATTCTCCAGGCAAAAATACTGGAATAAGCTGCCATTCCCTTCTCTAGGGGATCTTCCCGACCCAGGGTTCAGACCCGGGTCTTCTACTTTGCAGGCAGTTCCTTCACCATCTGAGCCACCAGGGAAGCCATGGGATCCTGTGCACCACCTTTTATAATAGCCTATAAATAAGTCTTGTGGTTTTTGTTTTTGGCTAAAATCAGCTAGATGCAAGTGTCTGTTGCTTGCATCTAAGAATCGAAGTCATTTATTATTATTAATCTTTACCAAGGCGAAAACAAAATCAGAAAAATTTAAGATCTGCTTGTTGAAAGCCCATGCTTTTTTTTTTTTTTTTTTTAAATATGTCCTGCTGCAGAGATGTCTTCTCTTGCCAGTAAAGCTGCTTCTGGGTCCAATTTTCCAACCTGCTGGACAGTCACTCAAGGCTTATAGCCTACGTGCCCTTCTGCAGTGGCGCCTCTAATGAGGGTGGGAATAGACTTTATCATCTTAACTTGGTTTTCGTCTATGGTGCTGAAACATAGACTTCAGGTCATTCAGTGTAGTGGGAAAAACAGTCCAAAAAAAATGGCTGGACAAATAAAGCACAGCATCGTGGAAAAGGCTAAGTTGACCTATTGTATACTTTAGTTTTCAAGTCATTGTTTAGCTATTAAGTATAAAATAGCAGTTTTTTAAAAGCAAAACCTGGTCTTCTTCTGTTAGAGAGGGCAAGGCGCTTGAAGTGGGCTGGTGTAACACGGCTCATTCCACACACTCCTGCTGTTATGTAGAACATGCTCTTAAGATTTATGTTTGTCTTGAAGTTAATTAGCCCAATGTAAACCTTATGTGCTTTTGATTAATGGGTTTCACACTGGCAGGCCCTGATAAACACGCATGATCTAATGCTGACAAAGAAATGGGACGACCTGGGCTAGTGGAGCTGGGGAGGGCTGATGGGTCTGAAGAAGGAGTGGATGGGAGGTCTTGCCGGAAGATGGCACTCCATTCTCTTTGTTTTAAGTTGTATCCAAACAAAAACCTGAGTACATACTATAGTCTCAGAGGAAAAATTTGTGTTTCACAATCCAAGTTGTGATTTGATGATATATCATGTTTCACATCTGAACTCATTTCTGATAGTTACAATATACTTTTTTTTAAAGCTTCTCAAGGTGTGTTTTGTGAAACTCCAATGGTTGTTATGTCTTGTTTTGTGTACCAGTGCCCTTCTTGAGTAAAAGCTGTTTTTTCAGATTCCATTCTTAACCCTCTCCTTCCCAAATTAACTACTTGGCCCTTGGGCTGGTCTGAGATGGTGGGGGTGGTAGAGAAGTCTTCAGATTGCTATTCAAGTCCCAGAGTTCTTTTCTGGGTCCTTGTTGAGCTCAGCTTCATGGTGACCATTGTCTATGATGGCAATGCTTAGCCTGCTGGCTCTACTGCTAAAGGCTGTGCTGGTTTTTCTCTCACCCCTGAGCTTCCTCTCCTTTCTCTGCTCTGCCCTCTCTTTCCCTGTCTTTTCCTTCTAAGTCCTACTGCCCAGAAAGAACCAGTCAAAGCCTGTCTTCCCTCCACAGTGCACAGAAAAGCCTTTGCATACCCTCTGCATCATATGAGGGCAGCTGGCAGAAGCTTAAGAAAGCTGAATGCAGGCTCTGCTGCTCTTCCACTGAGCCCATCACAGGGTGTCTACTGTTGGGTGGCTGCTCCATTCGGGTCTCCTGCCTCAGGGCAAGACGGGAAACCATGCAAACCGCACCCCCTCCCCCGCACACACACTTTCAGTTTTCTCCTCAACCTATCAACTATGCCTCCAGCTAAGATTGCAACTTGAAGTGGGGAGGAAGTAAGATTTTGGCTCCTCACCTCTGAATCTTTTCCTCTGTCCATACCTTCTAGGCTTGGAAGAGACTTCTTTCTCTTCCTCTGTGACCCTGTCCTGTCACCTTCTCTGGGCCATAATAGCTGGTCAAACTGCAACAACAGAAGTTGGCTTATTTTAACAACAGTTCCAGAAATTCTACAGAGCTTAAAATTCCATGTGTATGTGTACATTTAACTCTATTGTAATCATATATACATATATGCGCNGGAAACAGTGTCAGATTTTATTATTTTGGGCTCCAAAATCACTGCAGATGGTGACTGTAGCCATGAAATTAAAAGACGCTTGCTCCTTGGAAGATAAGTTATGACCAACCTAGATGGCATAGTAAAAACCAGAGACATTTCTTTGCCAACAAAGGTCCATCTAGTCAAAGATATGGTTTTTCCAGTAGTCATGTATGGATGTGAGAGTTGGACTGTGAAGAAGGCTGAGTGCTGAAGAATTGATGCTTTTGAACTGTGGTGTTGGAGAAGACTCTTGAGAGTCCCTTGGACTGCAAGGAGATCCAACCAGTCCATCCTGAAGGAGATCAACCCTGGGATTTCTTTGGAAGGAATGATGCTAAAGCTGAAACTCCAATACTTTGGCCACCTCATGCGAAGAGCTGACTCATTGGAGAAGACTCTGATGCTGGGAGGGATTGGGGGCAGGAGGAGAAGGGGACGACCGAGGATGAGATGGCTGGATGGCATCAAGGACTCGATGGGCTTGAGTCTGAGTGAACTCCGGGAGATGGTGCTGAACAGGGAGGCCTGGCATGCTGCAATTCATGGGGTCGCAAAGAGTCGGACACGACTGAGCGACTGAACTGATTGAACTGAACTGAACCATTATCTCTGTATCACTAGACAGTATATCATTGTGAGGAGGGAAGCTGCCAGCCTACAGGGCACTCCTCCACCCCACCTGAAGGTGAGTCCAGAAGTTACTGGCTGAGGCATCACTTGCATTTGCTACACACTGTCTCTATGTGGAGTTAGAACCATATACTTCTTTTTGAGAATCCATTACAAGCTAAATGCATGGATATGATTAAATTTACTATAACATTTGAATTAAGCATGCCCAATTATTTGCAGATGTCTTAAAATGTCCAGACCACAATATTTATAATAAAGATGACATATCTGTAATCGGTATGTGTTACTGATAAATTGAATGCATCTCTCTTGGGGTGGGATCAAAGCTTTGTCTCCCAGTGCCCCTTTTGACTTTATTCAGTAGAGGGAAGACTTTCCTCAGTTATGCAATAGAGCTATTGAAGACCATCCTGGAGTCAATTTATGTCACAAAACAGTCACAATTGAAAAAATGAAAAGCATCTTATCCAAGCTATTAACATTTCAGTCTTTATTCAAAGACATGTCTTTTCACCTTCTCCCAGCTAAGACCCAGTGGGTATAATGATCACCTACAATCTTTTTTCCTTATTCTATCCTCCATGGGAAGTTTTCTAAAGAGAGGAAGCAGGATACAGATGTTGGCTGGATGGCTTTGTGCCCTATGAACTTGGCATGATTAAAGCCTACTTTTTCTCTTGTGGTTCCTTTTTGAGAATCCCAAATGGGGAACCTCTTACTTGCTGTTCTGTTTAACCCAGAAGACTGATTATCTTTCTACCTTGACTAGTGACTTGAGCCTCCTTCTCCAGCCTCTTGGAACTTCCTTCCATCTCTAGCTTCTTGCATCTTCTAGTTTTCTCTCTGAATAGAACATTCTCCAGCTTACTAACAAACATTCCTCTCTCTTCTGTCCCCACCAGCACCTTGGTTAACTATGCTTCCAACCTCGGGGGTCACAGATTAAGTTCTCTGTGGAGCCTAATTAAGAGTCCCTCCCCATCAGAGCCTGAGGTAAGAGGTCAAGTTCCACAGTCTTCCAGTGCTTTGGGGCACTCTCCAAAACCCCTCTTCATACAATGATCTCCTTATATCATATTTTTTTTTCCACTCTGACCTCCTTGATGTCCCTCATCTGGCCAAGGTGTTCAAAGGGTCATGGGCAAGGTTTTGACTCTTGTAAGTTCTGTATTTTTGTCTGGCATTTCCTTTTGTAAATTTTTGAAATCTTTGTCATCTATTAAAGATGTAAAGATAACACCTTGTCATACTTTTTCCATTCATGCTATCAATCCTTTCTTAAACAGTGGGTTAATTATACTAGCTTGTAGTGCATTGGAGAAGGAAATGACAACCCACTCCAGTGTTCCTGCCTGGAGAATCCCAGGGATGGGGGAGCCTGGTGGGCTGCCATCTATGGGGTCACACAGAGTCGGACACGACTGATGCGACTTAGCAGCAGCAGCTTGTGGTTTTAGACTCATGTCTCTATTCATCGCTTGTCCTATTTTCCTTTATCTGTGTTATTTAGGACTGTTTGCTTTATAACTAAGAGAAGTTGGCTTATGCAGCTGTTCATGATGGTAACTCTTTCAAGGAAGTGAGAGGCATGAATACTGTCTGGCCTTAGGGTGGGCTTGAGCCAGGAAGAAGGTGATAGGGAGCCTACGGAATAGTCTCTTTCTATTCTATTTACATACACACACATCAGTTTTTTCTCTCTTTCTGTAGACAGGCTGGCTAGCTCTGTTATCAGCAGCTATGGTGGGAAGAAATGACTATGCTCAAGTTTCTATGCTATCATGCTAGTTACAAAGAGAGACTACATCTCTTATTTCTAGGAAAATGATCCTGATTGGCCCATCATGGGTCAAGTGTTCATTTCTTGTTCCCATGAAGACAGATGGTAGTAAAATAATAGAAACATTGTAACAACTGGATGCTTAACACTCTGGATTGGGTTTACTGCTGCTGCTGCTGCTAAATTGCTCCAGTCATGTCCAACTCTGTGAGACCCCATAGACAGCAGCCCACCAGGCTCCCCCGTCCCTGGGCTTCTCCAGGCAAGAACACTGGAGTGGGTTGCCATTTCCTTCTCCAATGCATGAAAGTGAAAAGTGAAACTGAAGTCACTCAGTCGTGTCCAACTCTTAGCGACCCCATGGACAGCAGCCTACCAGGCTCCTCCATCCATGGGATTTTCCAGGCAAGAGTACTGGAGTGGGGTTGCCATTGCCTTCTCCGGGATTGGCTTTGGTGAACAGCAAATACAAAAAAGTTGGCCCCTATAACACCTATAGTTTACAAGAACTTCTAGTTCAGTTCAGTCACTCAGTTGTGTCTGACTCTTTGTGACCCCATGAACCGCAGCAGGCCAGGCCTCCCTGTCCATCACTAACTTCCAGAGTCTACCCAAACCCATGTCCATTGAGTCAGTGATGCCATCCAACCACCTCATCCTCTGTATTCCCCTTCTCCCAACCATGATGGTGTGATCACTCACCTAGAGCCAGACACCTAGGGAGTGTGAAGTCAGGAGGACCTTAGGAAGCATCACTACAAACAAAGGTAGTGGAGGTGATGGAATTCCAGCTGAGCTGTTTCAAATCCTGAAAGACTGTGCTGTTAAGTGCTGCACTCAGTATGCCAGCAAATTTGGAAAACTCAGCTGTGGCTGAGTTTCCACAAGCTCCAGGAGATGGTGAAGGACAGGGAAGCCTGGCATGCTGCAGTCCACAGGGTTGAAAAGGGTCAGGCACGACTGAGCAACTGAAGAGCATGACAGTAACATCTATGATGATTTTTAATTGTTGAATTAGCTGCCTTAACTGTCACTGTAATTACTGAATACCTTTTTAATATTAGTTCTATGGCTGATATAACAAATTATTTGGTTGCTTAAAACAATGCAAATTTATTGCCTTGGGTTCTGTAGGTCAGAAGTTTGAAATGGGACTTGCGGGCCTCAAATCAAAGTATTTGCATGGCTGCATTCCTTCTGGGAGGCTCTAGGGGAGCATCAGTTTCCCTGCCGTTTCCTATGTTTAGAGGCTGTGCACATTCCTTAGTTATGGCTCCCTTTCATCTTCAAAGACAGAAGTGGCTTGTTGAGTCCCTTCTAGGCTGCATCATGCTGAAACTCACTCTCTCGCTTATAAGAACCTTAAAGATTACATTGGGTCCACCTGCATCACACAGGAGAATTGCCCCATTCCAAGATCCTGAACTTAATCACACGTGCACAGCTTCTTTGAGTTGTTATGAGGTAACAGGATCGCAGGTTCAGAGAACTGGAATGCACATATCTTTGTGGGATTGTTATTTCACCTACCACAACTTTCATTGTTTACCTCCCCCGCCTGACTTCTCTGTATATGTTGTACTTGATTTTACACGTAATGTTTCTTCTTTTCCCTTCCTCTCCTTGTAGCTAAATTTTCTTTAGCTGGTCACCTGAAGCTCACACAGACAAAAATGACATTCTAGTCCTTTATTTAATCTACTCTGCCACTCACTTTATTGATGCTACTGGAGCTTACTATTCATTAGACGGACTCATAGGTGAAAATTATGTATCAATTAGATCTTGAGAATATATACTCTCGCAAGTTGATGAGATCACTAAAGGAGCAGAAAGCTAATGACATAAATGGATAATTTGTTGCTGTTCAGTCACTAAGTCATGTCTGACTCTTTACAACCCCATGGACTACACCACACCAGGCTCCCCTGTCATTCACTGTCCCAGTTGGCTCAGATTCTTGTCTATTGAGTTGGTGATGCTAACTAATCATCTCATTCTCTGACACCCCCGTTTCCATTTACTGTCAATCTTTCTCAGCATCAGGGTCTCTTCCAGTGAGTTGGCTCAGTGCATCACCTAGCCAAAATATTGTAGCTTCAGCTTCAGGATCAGTCCTTCCAATGAATATTTAGGGTTGATTCCCTTTAGCATTGACTGGTTTCATCTCCTTGCAGTCAAAGGGACTCTCAAGAGTCTTCTCCAGCATCACATTTTGAAAGCATTAATTCTTCAGCCCTGAGCCTTCTTTATGGTCCAACTCTCACATCCATACATAACTACTGGAAAAACCATAGCTTGGACCAGGTAGGCCTTTGTCAGCAAAGTGATGTCTCTGCTTTTTAATATGCTGTCTACGTTTGTCATAGCTTTTCTTCCAAGGAACAGGTGTCTGTTAATTTCATGGCTGCACCACTGTCCATGGTGATTTTGGAGCCCAGAAAAAGAAAATCTGTCACTGCTTCCACTTTTTCCCCTTCTATTTGACATGAAGTGTTGGGACCAGATGCCATGATCTTAGTTTTGTTTTTTTTTTTAATTCCAAGCAGGTTTTTCACTATCCTATTTCGCCCTCATCAAGAGGCTCATTAATTCTTCACTTTCTGCCGTTATGATTTTAGAGCCCAAGAAAATAAAATCTCTCACTGTGGTATCATCTGCACATCTGATGTTGTTGATATTTCTCCCAGCAGTCTTGATTCCAGCTTGTGACTGATTCAACCCAGTATTTCAGATCATGTACTCCGCATAGAAGTTAAATAAGCAGGGTGACAATATGCAGCCTAGTCATACTCCTTTCTGAATTTTGAACCAGTCCACTGTTCCATGTCTGATTCTAACTGTTGCTTCTTGACCCACATACAGGTTTCTCAGGAGACAAGTAAGGTGGTCTGGTATTCCCATCTCTAAGAATTTTCCACAGTTTGCTGTGATCCACACAGTCAAAAGCTTTTAGCATAGTGAATGAACCAGAAGTAGATGTTTTGTCTGGAATTCTCTTGCTTTTTCCATGAACCAGTGAATGTTGGCAATTTAATCTCTGGTTCCTCTGCCTTTTCTAAACCCAGCTTGTACATCTGGAAGTTCTTGATTCACATACTATTGGTGTCTGGCTTGAAAGATTTTGAGCATAACCTTGCTAGCTTGTGCAATGAGTGTAATTGGGCAGTAGTTTGAACGTTCCTTGGCCTTGGCCTTCTTTGGGATTGGAATGAAACCTGTCCTTTTCCAGTCCTGTGATTACTGCTGAGTTTTCCAAATCTGCTGGCATATTGAATATAACACTTTTAACATCATCTTTTAGAATTTGAAATAGCTCAGCTGGAATTCCATCAACCTCCACTAGTTTTGTTTGTTGTAAATGCTTCCTAAGGCCCATTTAACCTCACTCTCCAGGATGCCCATCTCTAGGTGAGTGACCACACCATCATGGTTATCCAGGTCGTTAAGACTTTTTTGTACAGTTCTTCTGTGTATTCTTGTCACCTCTTCTTAATCTCTCATTCTTCTGTTAGGTTCCGGCCTTTTCTATCTTCTATTGTGCTCATCTTTGCATGAAATGGTGCTTCGGTATCCTCAATTTTCTTGAAGAGATTTCTAGTCTTTCCTATTGTTTTCCTCAGTTTCTTTGCACTGTTCATTTAAGAAGGTCTTCTTATCTCTCCTTGCTATTCTCAGGAACTCTGCATTCAGCTGGGTATATTTTCCCTTTCTCCCTTGTCTTTCATTTAGACACAGTGCCTGAAGAACTATGGACAGAGGTTCATAGCATTGTTTCAGGAGACAAGTAAGGTGGTCTGGTATTCCCATCTCTAAGAATTTTCCACAGTTTGCTGTGATCCACACAGTCAAAAGCTTTTAGCATAGTGAATGAACCAGAAGTAGATGTTTTGTCTGGAATTCTCTTGCTTTTTCCATGAACCAGTGAATGTTGGCAATTTAATCTCTGGTTCCTCTGCCTTTTCTAAACCCAGCTTGTACATCTGGAAGTTCTTGATTCACATACTATTGGTGTCTGGCTTGAAAGATTTTGAGCATAACCTTGCTAGCTTGTGCAATGAGTGTAATTGGGCAGTAGTTTGAACGTTCCTTGGCCTTGGCCTTCTTTGGGATTGGAATGAAACCTGTCCTTTTCCAGTCCTGTGATCACTGCTGAGTTTTCCAAATCTGCTGGCATATTGAATATAACACTTTTAACATCATCTTTTAGAATTTGAAATAGCTCAGCTGGAATTCCATCAACCTCCACTAGTTTTGTTTGTTGTAAATGCTTCCTAAGGCCCATTTAACCTCACTCTCCAGGATGCCCATCTCTAGGTGAGTGACCACACCATCATGGTTATCCAGGTCGTTAAGACTTTTTTGTACAGTTCTTCTGTGTATTCTTGTCACCTCTTCTTAATCTCTCATTCTTCTGTTAGGTTCCGGCCTTTTCTATCTTCTATTGTGCTCATCTTTGCATGAAATGGTGCTTCGGTATCCTCAATTTTCTTGAAGAGATTTCTAGTCTTTCCTATTGTTTTCCTCAGTTTCTTTGCACTGTTCATTTAAGAAGGTCTTCTTATCTCTCCTTGCTATTCTCAGGAACTCTGCATTCAGCTGGGTATATTTTCCCTTTCTCCCTTGTCTTTCATTTAGACACAGTGCCTGAAGAACTATGGAAAGAGGTTCATAGCATTGTACGTGAGGCAGTAACAGAACCTTTCCAAAGAAAAAGAAATGCAAGGAGGCAAAGTCATTTCTGAGGGGCCTTTCCAAATAGCTGAGGAATGAAAACAGATAGAAAGAGAAAGCTTATTTTATTTTTAAATTTTTTATAATTTTATTTGTTTTTGGCTTTGCTGGGTCTACATTGCTGCACAGGATTTTCTTTAGTTGCAGAAAGCAGAGGTTATTCTCGAGTTGTGGTGCATGGACTACTCACATGGTAGCTTCTTCTGTTTCAGAACACGAGCTCTACGGAGCTTCAGTTCAGTTCAGTCACTTAATCGTGTCTGACTCTTTGCGACCACATGGCCTGCAGCACGCCCCTTACCAACTCCTGGAGCTTACACAAACTCATATCCATTGAGTCGGTGATGCCATCCAACCATCTCATCCTCTGTTAATCCCTTCTCCTCCAACCTTCAATCTTTCCCAGCCTCAGGGTCTTTTCCAATGAGTCGGTTCTGCGCATCAGGTGGCCAAAGTATTGGAGTTTCAGTTTCAACATCAGTCCTTCCAATGAATATTCAGGACTGATTTCTTTTAGGATGGATTGGTTGGATCTCCTTGCAGTCCAAGGGACTCAAGAGTCTTCTCCAACACCACAGTTCAAAAGCATCAATTCTTTGACGCTCAGCCTTCTTCACAGTCCAACTCTCACATCCATACATGACTACTGAAAAAAACATAGCTTTGACTAGACAGACCTTTGTTGGTAAAGTAATGTCTCTGCTTTTTAATATGCTGTCTAGGTTGATCATAACTTTTCTTCCAAGGAGCAAGCGTCTTTTAATTTCATGGCTGCAGTCACCATCTGCAGTGATTTTAGAGCCCAAGAAAATAAAATCTCTCACTGTTTCCATTGTTTCCCCATCTATTTGCCATGAAATGATGGGACCAGATGCCATGATCTTAGTTTTCTGAGTGTTGAGTTTTAAGCTAACTTTTTCACTCTCCTCATCAAGAGGCTCTTTAGTTCTTTTTCGCTTTCTGCCATAAGGGTGGTGTCATCTGTGTATCCCAGGTTATTGATATTTCTCCTGGCAACCTTTTTGTAGTAGCACATGGCCTTTGATCACAGGCTCAATCATTGTGGTAAACAGGCTCAGTTGCTCTGTGGCATGTGGGCTCATCCTGGATCAGGGCTTGAACCTGTGTCTCCTGCACTGGCAGTAGTGTTCCTTACCACTGAGCCACCAGGGATGCCCCAGAAAAATCTAGTTTTAAAAGGCACGTTCCTATTGGGAAAGGAAGGAGACATGGGTTGTATGGTAACAAGGAGAAGTGGATGAAAAATGATACTTTGGTTTGCTGTGATTTTTCACAGAATGTCAATTAAGGAAGCAACAACATAATAATTTTAACTATGAATACAATCAGGAGGGTCAGACAATAATAAAGTAGATAGTAAGAACTTCCCAGGTGGCTCCATGGTAAAGAATACACCTGCCAATGTTGGAAATACAAGTTCAATTCCTGGTTCAGGAAGATCTCCTGGAGAAGGAAATGGCAACCCACTCCACTATTCTTGCCTGGAAAATACCATGGACAGAGCCTGGTAGGCTGCAGTCCACAGCATTACAAAAGAGTCAGACAGGACTAAACAACAGTAGTAAGTAAAAATAAAAATAATACCTATCATTTTTTGGAAACAATGTATGACAGATATTGCATTAAATGCCATATGTATACAATAATAATAATAAGTCCCCTTGTAACTGACTTAGAGCCAGATTATATAATTTTGAAAGTCACACCAGTTGTAGTAGACGAACCCCACTAATTGCCTTACTCCTCACTTTATCCTCCTTCTAACCATACAGATAAAAACATCAAGGTGTGGCAAGATAAAGAGACTTTCCCAAGGTCACTCAATTTCTGGCAGAACTAGAGCTCAGGGTCCATGTACTATGATACTCAGTCCAAGGATGCTAAGTGTTGGTCATACACAGGGGGAAAAAAAGAAAGAAAAGTGAAGAGGTGGAATAGGATATAAAGTATGAAAGTGGGAAAATGATAAGAGGGAAAAGATAAGTAATATTAAGGCTGAACAAAACTAAAAAGTATTCATGCAGTGGTAGATGCTGCTGGTGACTTGCTGCTGCTGCTGCTGCTGCTGCGTTGCTTCAGTCAAGTCTGGCTCTGTGCAACCCCATAGACGGCCTCCTACCAGACTCACCCATCCCTGGGATTCTCCAGGCAAGAACACTGGAGTGGGTTGCCATTTCCTTTTCCAATGCATGAAAGTGAAAAGTGAAAGTGAAGTCGCTCAGTCGTGTCCGACTCTTAGAGACCCCATGGACTACAGCCTACCAGGCTCCTCCATCCATGGGATTTTCCAGGCAAGAGTACTGGAGTGGGGTACCATTGCTTTCTCCAGTGACTTGCTATCTACCTAGAATACTTGCATCCTATTCAGCTGAACAAAATATTGCTGAGCTCCCACTATTTCTTGTTCTTTCCCAAAGCTAAGCTGTGTTGTTTTTACCTCCTCATGAGCCACTGATGATGAACAAGTTGTATGGTCAGGCAGGGAATCATTTAAGATCAGATTATTAAGGATTGTTCCCTATGGAAACAAACCGTTTCCATATGTGGGCCTTGATTGATGGCAATTAGAGAAACATAAATTTGGATGCTCTTTTCCACTTATAGTCACTGACTGCAAGAGCAGCTCTAACCTCATATTTGCTTTGAAGCTATGCTTCTTGGCATCGGGGGTCAACTTTGGTGTGAAAAGATGACTCCTCAATTCCTGGGGAGTTAAAGGGTGTACAACCATTTCTCCTGTTGCAGTTTGTACATGGATAGATAGCCCCAAACTGCTTCTTAGAAGTATGTTAGGATGTAGCCTGGAATGAAAACTTGTCCAAATAGTCGACAAAAATATTGTACATCCCTCTGATGAGAGAATCTAAATTTAATAAGTTCTGTATGCAAGGTGTCAGCTGATAGACAAACCTGCGTGCCTTCCAGGTAATCTTTCTCACAAGCTAGCAGTGATTCCTCAACAGGTCTCTCGTAGGCAACCTCTGCAGGCAATTGGCATTAGAGAATAGAATGTTTCTCTTGTCAGCAAGAGAAACGTTAGTCCTAGATTTTGTAGAGTTTGCCCTTATCCCTTGTGTGGTGATAATGGTCTTGTGATCTTTCAAACTCTCTATCTAGAATGTGAGAAATAGGTCATTTTTAGTTTCTTATCCCACAAGTTTATCTGGGGTTCATTTGAAATTCTCCACATTTATCTCATCTTTATCTAGATCTATCTCCATAAAATCCAGAGAGTCTTTATAAGGCCTGGAGGGCAAGGTAGTGTGCGTCAAGGAAGAGGTGTTTTCACTCAAGACGCATCTTCTTGAAGTCCAGACCAGGGATTCTCAAGTGGAAACATGAGAACTATATTACCAACATATGATGAGTAATTTTTAAGTTACATTTGCCTTTATTCAAAAAACGGAATGTGTCATATGTAAATTGGAGTGCCTGTTTGTGTGTTTTTTCCTTTCAAACATCCCAAGTGGTTTCCAGCACTTGATGGAGCTTACCTGTTTCAGCTCTTTATAGTCCCCACTATTTTTTCTTGTCTATTCAACATGATCCTGTGTGTCAGTTGCTAAATACCCTCACACGCACACCCTGAACATCTTTTCATAGTGTAAAAGTATGAGAATCTAAAATTTTGGCTGTAATTTCAATAAACCTGAATTCTTTATGATTATGGCCCATATTCTGTTGAATTTCCATAAGGAATGAAATGATTGGCAAAGAATTGATCAAGAATGGGCAGAGAATGAACAAGTGATGTTAAGCATTATTGTATATATTTTAACAGGGTGATGAGATACTCATTGAAAAAAAACAGTGACTCATTGGTTTTAACTCTAAACTGCAACAATGAAAATCAATAATTGCTAAAATGTCTTTTGATTTTTTTCTTTGACGGGACAGGGACTAAGAACGTGTGAGAAATCTCTGAAACTCTTATTTCCTAGACATTCAGTCGTGTCCGACTCTCTGCGACCCCATGAATTGCCGCACGCCAGGCCTCCCTGTTCATCACCATCTCTCGAAGTTCACTCAGACTCACGTCCATCGAATCCGTGATGCCATCCAGCCATCTCATCCTCGGTCGTCCCCTTCTCCTCCTGCCCCCAATTCCTCCCAGCATCAGAGTCTTTTCCAATGAGTCAACTCTTCTCATGAGGTGGCCAAAGTACTGGAGTTTCAACTTTAGCATCATTCCTTCCAAAGAAATTCCAGGGTTGATCTCCTTCAGGATGGACTGGTTGGATCTCCTTGCAGTCCAAGGGACTCTCAAGAGTCTTCTCCAACACCACAGTTCAAAAGCATCAATTCTTCAGTGCTCAGCCTTCTTCACAGTCCAACTCTCACATCCATACATGACCACAGGAAAAACCATAGCCTTGACTAGA
>SJYX01024158.1:0-37703 GCA_006410675.1 Oreotragus oreotragus
CTTACTCCTTGGAAGAAAAGTTATGACCAACCTAGATAGTATATTCCAAAGCAGAGACATTACTTTGCCGACTAAGGTCCATCTAGTCAAGGCTATGGTTTTTCCTGTGGTCATGTATGGATGTGAGAGTTGGACTGTGAAGAAGACTGAGCGCCTCCAGTCCATTCTGAGGGAGATCAGCCCTGGGATTTCTTTGGAAGGAATGATGCCAAAGCTGAAACTCTAGTACTTTGGCCACCTCATGCGAAGAGTTGACTCATTGGAAGAGACTTTGAGGCTGGGAGGGATTGGGGGCAGGAGGAGAAGGGGACGACTGAGGATGAGATGGCTGGATGGCATCACGGACTCGATAGACGTGAGTCTGAGTGAACTCCGAGAGATGGTGATGAACAGGGAGGCCTGGCGTGCTGTGATTCATGGGGTCGCAAAGAGTCAGACACGACTGAGCGACTGAACTGAACTGAACTGAGTGTATATATCCTGAGTGTTAATTGGAAGGACTGATGTTGAAGCTGAAAATCCAAATCTTTGGCCACCTGATGGGAAGAGCTGACTCATTTGAAAAGACCCTGATGCTGGGAAAGATTGAAGGCGGGAGGAGGAGGGGTCGACAGAGGATGAGATGGTTGGATGGCATCACTGACTCAATGGAGATGAGTTTGAGTAAACTCTGGGAGTTGTTGATGGACAAGGAGGCCTGGCGTGCTGTGCTCCATGGGGTCACGAAGAGTCAGACACGGCAGAGCAACTGAACTGAACTGAAGTGTATATATGGCAGTGCTACTTTCTCAACTTCTCCTAGCCTCTCCTTTCCCCAGCTGTGTCCACAAGTTCTTTCTCTACAACTGTGTCTCCATTTCTTCAATGTAAACAGGTTCATCAGTACTTTGTTTCTGGATTCCGTATATATGCATTAATACATGATGTTTGTTTTTCTCTTTCTGACTTCACTCTGTATAACAGGCTCTAGATTCATCTACTCTGCATTTTTATTGAAGTTTTATCTGATTTTTTAATCCCATTTCTACAGTTAAGGAAACAAGCCTGGAGTTAAAAGTGACTCAGGGCCACACACCTACTAAAGGGCAGAACTGGTACAAGGCTTATCCTAGGTCCATCTGATTTCATTGCCTCTATTCTTACTTTATATATTTTAAACAGTTTGAAAATGTGAACTTTTGAACCCAAAGTAGGTCTTATAAATTTCTAGTTTTAGTGATAGTTTTGTAGAAAGTGCTAATAGGTAAAAGTATATACCCTATTTGTAAAGGTATACATCTTCCCGGGTCGGGAAGATCCCCTGGAGAAGGACGTAGCAACCCACCCCAGTATTCATGCCTGAAGAGTCCCATGCACAGAGGAACCTGGCGGGTACAGTCCATGGGGTCACAAAGAGTTGGACACGACTGAGCGAGTAATCCTTAATCCTATACATCCTACTAAATTTCAGATTTTAATTTGATCCCCTGGAGAAGGACGTAGCAACCCACTCCAGTATTCATGCCTGAAGAGTCCCATGCACAGAGGAACCTGGCGGGTACAGTCCATGGGGTCACAAAGAGTTGGACACGACTGAGCGAGTAATCCTTAATCCTATACATCCTACTAAATTTCAGATTTTAATTTCCCTCTTATCAGCTTGAAGACTTCTTATTTCTAGTTCAGATTGTTGGCTCACTTAAATTATTAATAGCTTTGGAGAGCTTTTGTCTTTAGAGGGATAAATTTAACAGAACCTGTTTCTTTGCTTTTGCATCAACATCTAAAAATGTCCACATTTGTTTAAATAGGTGAAACTGAGCCCAGAACTACATATACTGTTCATCTTATCAAAACGGGTGGAAATAAAGCAGTCTGAAGGAAATTCAAGGCCACCAAACTTACTGACTAAACTACATTTAGCATCCATGCCGAGAATAAGTGTCTGGGGAAAGACCTTGCTATTCTGCTAAATCATGATGGAGGCAGAAGAACAGCCACGAAAGACAGCCTTTTACTCAAAATTACCTAAAGTGGTAAGAATTCAACCACAAAATTCTGGAGTGTTGCTAAGCATAATGACTTCTGTGTGTTTCTTTTCACAAAAAGAGAATTAAATTTTATAGGTAGAATTTGTAAACTTTGTACATTTAAAAAGTTACATAGCTGCATCTGTTAGGCCGTTTGCCTAGCGCAGTCTGCCAACATCAAGCACCTGCTACAATGCTGTGACTCTCGCGGACTTGAGAAGATTTTTACTGATTGTGTTCTTTTATTTTAGGAACTTCATGCCCACTTGAATGGATCCATTAGTTCCAATACCGTAAAGAAATTAATAGCCAAGAAACCAGATCTTAAAATCCGTGATCAGATGACTATGATTGACAAGGGAAAGAAAAGAACTTTAGAAGAGTGAGTTTGGGGGAGTTTGTGGACACACTTCTTTTTCTTCTCTATTTTGAGATTGTAAATAGTATGTAAGGATTCAGATTTTGGTAGTTAAAAGAATAAGGTAGCCATCTGGTATGGAGAGTATAACTTGACAAATAGTATTTTTTCCAGCTGTCAGACTGTTGACAAATTTAGTGATTTGTATTGTTTGTGAAATTATACTATATTAGAATATTCTTTAGACTTGGAAATATAGACTTCTTGATTTTTTTCCCCCTGTTTCCTGCTTCCACTTGAGATAGGGGTTGTGGAGGTGAAGAAGGGAAACTATTGTTTTCCACTTAAAAGTAACATTTAATTTTCAGTCATTTGATGATCTGTCCAGATCAGTGTAATTTTTGAGAAACCTATTCTGTTGTTCCTTATAAATATATAATTACTACTGGCCTAAAATCAATTAATTTAGTAAAGTTTTTGATGACTAAAGTATGTTAAAACTTTTCATATTGCAGGTGCCTCCAGATGTTTCAAATAATTCATCTACTTACTACTAGCCCAGAAGATGTTCTAATGGTGAGAAATGAAGCATTTTTAGACTGGTCTAAACATTAATAAGTAATTGATGCCCTTCTGTTGCACATGACTCAAGAGTCTGATGAAAAATATCTTTTTGCCCTTTTTATGGTAACTTTTGAAAAACAATGTTGAGACATTTGCCTAACAGCTAATAGACTCTCTTAATTGTAAATGATATGAGGAAAGAACCAAGATCAAAATCTTCTGTTAGGTAGAAAATTGGACAATGCGGAGGAGAAAATCTTGTCTTTTTTTCATATATGTATAAACTATATATATAAACGTATCATATGAAATATCCGACCACAGGCTTTACCTGAATTGCTTGGGATACTTTGAAGTTTCTGGGTGGACAGTATAGAGAATGAAGACGTTCAAGAGGTGCTTGGAGATTGAATGATTAATCCTTAGGGAAACTGCCTTCCCTCTGGAGATGAAGGGCTAGAGGACTCCACTGTGTTCCCTTAGCTGGATGACTGGCTTTGTATCAGATTTGTATCATTGATCTGATTAGGATGGCATTTTTAAATGTTCTCTTTCTAATTGGAGAGAAGCAGAATCCTATCAGTGTTTTTAACCCTTAGGGAAAAAGTGCAAAGTAAATGTGTTTTTGGAGAGGTGACATTTGACTGGTCAAGAAAGAATTTTCTCCTTGGCTGAGACTGATCCTCTTGATAATTGTTAAGTAAATTAATCACCTTTTGGAGGAAGGTTAACTCTTAAGAATTTAGCAAAAGTTGACAGAGTGTCCCTAGTGTTCTGGGCACTCTGCCAGGACTGAGAGACAAAAAGATCGACATGGTCCCTGCCCCTCAGGGATCCATAGTCAGGTTGGAGAGACAGACCCATAAGAGGATAAATCCAACATCAAGAGGTAAGCTCTGTGTTGCAGACATGCGCAGGGGTTTATAGGAACCCTAGGGAGCATTTGTTGTCTTATCAGCCACTCTGCAGGTCCCGTTGAACCCTGCTAGGGACATCCACCACAGGAGGCTTTGTCTCATTTTCTGTTGTTGAGTGGAACAGAGCAAAACTGGTTACATTTTAGATTCTGAGAGTTCTGTGGGTATAATATGCCATACTCATTGTTTCTTTAAAAGTTGGTAAGAAGCTTTAATAAATGAACCTTGTGTGGAAATAAGTCAAGGGATTGTTTATAGATATGGGACTGAGTGTATTAGGATCGCTTAACAGTCTCGCCAGAGTAACTGAGTATATAATCTCAAAAAGACAAGATTGAAATGTGGCTGAAAAAACATTAACTATTGCATGTGCTAGATTCTGTGCTCAACATGACTTTTCTGAAGTGCTCATTTTTATTGCTCCCTTTTTGCAGATGAAAAAAACTGAGGCCTAAAGAGGTTAAGTATAACTTGTTCAAGGTCACTCACCATGAGCAAAGTGGTGGAATTGGCTGTTTTGTTTGATTCCAGAGTCCTTGTTCTTTCTTATTTGAGATGTGCAGTCTTAACCATCCCTGGAGTAAGTGGCAACTTAACTGTGAGGTACTCTATCTGAAGACAGAACTTGAGTCGATGTTCTCAGTCCAGAGCATAGGAGAACAAAGCCCAAAGAGCCAGGAGCTGCCTGCAGTACCTGTTGCTGCCTGGAGCAGAAAGGACTGAATCTGGTTGACATGGGAAGGGAAGTCACTCCCTAGAGAAGTGTTCTTGGATATAAGCTAGAGATGATTCCACAGGTCTCACTGTGACCTAGCGAAGTCTTCCTTCCACTGCTCTCAATCAGTACTTGCCAGCAACCTTCTGTTGTTCCTTTAGGTTTCACAGGTACCTCACCGCCAGGAAAAAGGACGCCCTGGATAGTAGATATGATCACTTCACACCTTCCCTTCACCCTCGCTGTCAATCCACACATTATAGACGGGCTTCTGCATTAGTCTCCTGTGAGCTGGGGTAGGAGGAGTTGGTCTTTCTGGATCTGCTTAGTTAAGGAGTGAAGAAAAGACCTGAGTTCCTCACAACCTGCAAAGACGAGGACTGTGCTGTGGTATTGGCAGTGGCAGCAACGTGGGGTTTCCGGAACACCAGTGATACAGGGTGGTCTAGACGCCTTTGATGATAGGCTGCAGGGTCGTGCCCAGTGGTGGAGGAGGCTATAGTGTCTTGCTTGGTCCAAGGGTGTCACGTGATTTTGAATGCTTTTGTGTCGTCCTTGGTACTGAGTCCAACCTCTCTCTGCTTGCCACACAGCAGGCCAATAAATTCAAGAGATGAGGTGTTGAGGCAAGGAATATGACTTTATTGGGAAAGCTGGCAGATGGAGATGGCGGCAGACTAAGGTCTCAAAATAACCATCTTATTGGAGTCTGGATGCCAGTTTCTTTTATAGAACAAAGATGGGGAGAGGTGAGGGATTAAGGTGAAAAATGCTGTTAATCTTACAAGTGTCTTCTGGAATGGCCAGCCTCCACGAGAGGATATATTAATTTTTTCCTTCTGGTAGCCATCCACAGGTGGCCAAAGTCCTGAACAAAGGCATTTTGGTTTGACATTAAGGCAGAGAGGGGCAGGGTTCTCCGAGGCAAGCCATTTTGTATGCTTGTAATAATAAAAGCAACAGAAAGCAAAGGTTAAAGTCGAAGAAGCAGATCCAGCATGGAGTCAAAATTGAGTCTTGCCTGTAACATCCTGAGCTATGTGATCTCTATGGCTGATTCCCCAGACCGCCTGGTGAATCTCAGCCACCTGTTACAGGCATGTTGTAATAAGTTCCATTTTGGCTTTAGAATGAAGAAAAAAGATGAGGCCCGGACCTTGGCTTGCAGTGAATCCAGCAAGGTGGTGCCTCCCTGCTAGGCACTGTCTGTACAGGCAGCCAGCCTTGTTCCTCTTCCAGGACACTGCATCTGTGTGCCCATGGGCATGTGGGCAAAGCAGGTTAAAAGTAGGATACCAGCTGTGAGGACTAAGGCTGGTTGTCACAGCATTTCTAACCTGGTCCTTTTTCCTCCTAGGTTTTTACACTTTAGGTAATGGCAATGAGGGAAAACATGCCTTCAGCCTTTAGATATCATTGATCTTGGTCATTTAGTAATTTTTGGATTGTTGAGTTTTCTATTAGATTGAATACCGTTTTTTAACTCAAATTTATCACCCATTCTCTTTGTCTAAAAGAATCTTCCTAAGTACATTTGGGGAGAGTTTAACCCTGCCAAAAGAAGTTCTTGCAAAGTTCAACTTATCCCTAAATGACATGAATAGGAACCTTAAGCCATGACTTTATTTTTTTATACATATTTTTAATTGAAGGAAGGATTATTGCTTCACAATATTGTTTTGGTTTCTGCTGTACATAAACATGCATCAGCCATCGGCATACATATGTCCCCTCCCTCTTGAGCTTCCCTCCCACCTCCCACCTCATCCCACCCCTCTAGCTTGTTACAGAGCTCTGGTTTGAGTTCCCTGAGTCACACAGCCAATTCCCATTGGCTGTCTATTTTATACATGGCAATGTATATGTCTCCTTGCTAGTCTCCCCATTCGACCCACCCTCTCCTCCTCCCCACTCCCCCACCCTGTGTCCATAAATCTTGTTCTTTATGTCTGCGTCTCCATTGCTGGCCTGCAAATAGGTTCATCAGTACCATCTTTCAGGATACCACATATATGCATAAATATGTGATATTTGTTTTAGTTTCAGACTTACTTCATTCTGTATAATAGGCGCTAGGGTCATCCACCTCATTAGAACTGACTCAGATGCATTCCTTTTTATGTCTGAGTAATATTCCATTGTATATATGTTCTACAGCTTCTTTATCCCTTCATCTGTCGACAGACATCAAGGCTGCTTCCATGCCCTGGCTATTGTAAATAGCGCTGCATTGAACATTGGGGTGCCTGTGTCTTTTTCAGTTTGGGTTTCCTCAGGGTGTATGCCTGCTAGTGGGATTGCTGGGTCATGTGCTAGTTTTATTTCCTGGTTTTTTAAGGACTCTCCATACCGTCTTCCATAGTGACTGTATCAGTTTACATTCCTACCAGCAGTACAGGAAGGTTCCTTTTCCTCCACACCCTCTCCAGCATTTATTGTTTGTAGATTTTTTTGATGATGGCCATTCTGACTGGTTTGAGGTAATATCTCATTGTAGTTTTGATTTACGTTTCTCTAATAATGAGTGATGTTGAGCATTTTTTCATTTATTAGCCATCTGTATGTCTTTGTTGGAGAAGTATCTGTTTAGGGCTTTTGCTCACTTTTGGTTTGGGTTGTTTGTTTTTCTTATATTGAGTTGTATGATCTGCTTATATATTTTGGGAATTAATCCTTTGTCAGTTGTTTCATTTGCTATTATTTTCTCCCATTATGAGGGTTGTCTTTTCACCTTGTTTATAGTTTCCTTTGGTNTTTTGCTCACTTTTGGTTTGGGTTGTTTGTTTTTCTTATATTGAGTTGTATGATCTGCTTATATATTTTGGGAATTAATCCTTTGTCAGTTGTTTCATTTGCTATTATTTTCTCCCATTATGAGGGTTGTCTTTTCACCTTGTTTATAGTTTCCTTTGGTGTGCAAATTAAACTTTTGGTGTGTGAATTAAACTTTTCAGTTTAATTAGGTCCCACGTGTTTATTTCTGTTTTTATTTCCATTACTCTGGGAGGTGGGTCTTAAAGGGTCTTGCTGTGATTTAGGTCATCCAGTGTTCTGCCTATGTTTTCCTCTGTGAGAAGCCATGACACTAAATGGTACATCAGAACTGCCTAATCATTTTAGCTGCTTATTTCTATATGTAACTTTCAGGACTATGCACTCATAGATGGTTTTAGTTTTGCCTCATTTCTCTGTTTTATCAGTCTGCTGTTCTCTAGGAAATAGAGAAACGGTTAAAAGGGAAGAAGAGAAACAAAAGGTGGCGGGGGGTTATGCAGATTTGGATTTAATGTGAGAATGAGGGGGTAAGGGAAGCTGTTGGAAACATGGTAGTTTTGCACAGCTGCCACTAGGGGTGTGAAAAGCGGGGGCGCTTCACCATGTGTGAGACTCCACCACTCCTTGCAAGTCATTTAACGCGTGAAATAAAGCTGTAGCACGTGGCATTTTCATGGAGCCCCTTACACTAATGTACCAGTATTGTGTGCATTGCTTTCATTATCAGGTGACGAAAGATGTCATTAAAGAATTTGCAGATGACGGTGTCAAGTATCTGGAACTAAGGAGCACACCCAGAGGAGAAAATGCTACAGGTAAAATCTAACTCCTGATACTTCTCAGCATATGTCTATCTTTTTCCTCACGTGCTTTGATCATGCATATGCCTGCAAAGTTGAGACTATGCAGCATTTACCGTTACACTGTTGTAAAAGTAGGGCTAAAGGTCCATATCTTCTGATGTACTTTAATGACATATGTTATTAAGGAGTCAGTCAGTTATTCGTAAGTTAAAATACCAGGTCAAGTATTATCTGTTGAAGGGAAATTAAAAGGGCTGCAAAATTTCGTTTATTCTTATTTGCTCTTCTCACTCTGAAAAAAGAACACTCGTTCCTTATAGCTGTGTTCTTAAATAGACGTTAGTTCATGTTCCCTGCATCAAGCGCTTGTGACACAGTGCCCCTGAGTGGATGTGGAATTGCATTTCATGACAGTCACTGAAACATGGTAGTCACTGAAATGAAGTTATTTAGTCTCTTCTCGGGGACTTATGGTATCTTAGGCCAGGAGTGAGCTGTGATGTGGTAAAACCTCTCTGGATGCAGATGAGCAGATCTGGATATGGTCTGGAGAAGCTTCCTAGGGCCCTCTTTCTGCTGATAAGAGCAGCATCAGAAGGTATTCCATGATGTCCTTGGGTCCCACTTAGCATTTTGTGACCAGATCATCTTGTGCCTGGATAACGTGTAGCTAGCATCATTCAAGGGGTGAAATTTTAAACTACATATAGTAAAGTAAGTGTTGAAATGAGATAAGCAGAAGATTCTTTTTTTGTTTTTGATTTTTATTAGAATATAGTTGACTTACAATGTCATGTTAGTTCTGCTGTACAGCAAAGTGAATCAGTTATACATATACATACATATATCCGCCCTTTTTTAGATTCTTTTCCCGCGTCAGTCATTACAGAGTATTGAGAAGAGTTACATGTATCCGTCCTTTTTTAGATTCTTTTCCCACGTCGGTCATTACAGAGTATTGAGAAGAGTTACATATATCTGCCCTTTTTTAGATTCTTTTCCCACGTCGGTCATTACAGAGTATTGAGAGGAGTTCCTTGAGCTATACAGTGGGCCCTTTTTAGTTATCTACTTTACACATAGTCATGTGTATGTGTCAGTCCCAATCTCCCAATTACCCCTCCCCTTGAAGAGAAGATTCTCATTTCACATTTTTAAACTTTAGGATCAGTTCCAAGTTATGCTGGTGAGGATAGTGAAAGGGAAGGAGAAAAGCTATCTGTAGATTATTAGTGCTAGTTGACTCTTCAAATGGAGATTCAAAGGGAAATGCTAACTTAAGTGTGCAGAATAGGGGAATAGTTAAAGTTTAATGGAATATTTGGTAACCATTAAAAATATTTGCAAAGACACTTTAATGACATGAAGACATGCTCAGAGTACAGTGTCAAATGAATGACTAGGATACACATACACTTAGCATCTCATCTGTTCAGAATTGTATTTTTGTTGTCATTCAGTCGCCAAGTCATACTGTTCTCTGTGTGTGTGTGTGTGTGTGTGTGTGTGTGTGTATTTGTTGTTTTCAGTTGCTCAGTCGTGTCTCTTTGCTACCCCATGGACTACAGCACACCAGACTTCCCTGTCTTTCACCAACTCCCAGAAGTCTGCTCAAATTCATGTCTGTTGAGTCAGTGATGCCATGCAACATCTCATCCTCTGTTGCCCCCGTCCCCTGAACCAGGGTCAAACTCAGGTCTCCTGCGTTGCAGGCAGGTTCTTTACTGTCTGAGCTGCCAGGGAAGCTCATTAAGTACAAATGGCATTTGCTAAAGCCTGCACATGCAGGAGACACAGAGTCGACCCCTGGGTCAGGAAGATCCCTGGAAGAGGAATCCACCCACTCCAGTATTCTTGCCTGGAGAATCCCATGGACAGAGGAGCCTGGCGGGCTGTAGTCCATGGGGTTGCAAAGAGTCTGACATGACTGAGTGACTGAATATGCACACACATCCATAACTCATCTGTAACCATACACTTATCACATAGAAAGCGAAATGTAATTGTTCATATAGGAATACGATCATTGAAGGATGAAGTTGTTGATGGTTTCTTTACAGATGTTTTCTTTGTGTCCTTTCCAGGAATGACTAAAAAGACTTATGTGGAATCTATACTTGAGGGTATAAAACAGTCCAAAGAAGAAAACATAGACATTGATGTTAGGTAAGAAACCTTGTGCCTTAGTGGTCACCACTGAAAATGCTAGAATGTGACAGTTTGACTCTTTTGAGCATAACAGATTTTTATAAATCAACCAATAACTGACTTTTATCTTATAATAGAAAAAAAGGTCAAGAACTTCATTGTTTAAAGTTGAGAATGCAGGTTTGAATTGTTTTTCCTGTGGCAATAAAGTTCTGAGTCCTGTTGCTGTAGTGAAGTGTGGCTTCCCATGGCTCTTCAACAAAAATCCAGACTTCTTCTTGGGGCCTGCAAGGTCCCACGTGCTGCAGCCTCGTGTGTTCCACTGGTCACTCACCATGCACTGACCTTCCCCCTGTTCCTCAAATAGGCCAAGACTGTCGTCCCATGTCAGCACTTTGGGACTTCCTGTTGCTTCTGCCTAGAGCACTCTGCCATATCCTCGCATGGCTGGCTTCTTGTTACTCAGCTCTCACGTGCCTGTCACTTCCTCAGAAAGGCCTTCCTTGACCACCGTATCTAACATGCCTCCCCACATCTTCTAGTTACTCCATTTATTTCCTTTATGACACTCCTCTTAACAAAATCAGAAATGTTCTTGTTTTATTTATACATATACACATTCACCCACTAGAGTGTAAGTTCAGTGAGGCCAGGGACATTGTCTTTTGATTCACCAGTACTTAGAGCTGGCACATAATTAGGGCTCAGTAAGTCCTTGATGGAAGAAAATAAAGAAAGCTAGCTGGCTTTCTGGCTATAAAATCTGTCTGTAACATCTCTCAGTTATGCTTAACTAGACTGATACTCTAATTAAAAAACAAAAACAGGCAAAAGACACGAATTCAGAAGAGAAAACATAGAAATGGCCAATAAATGTATAGAAAACTATTTAACGTCAATAATCAAATAATTTTGTTTATTTTTTAATATAAATATAATTTGTATCAGCTTTTTGGTACATGTTAGAATATTAGCAATCTTGTAACCCTTAATGAAATAAGAGATCTAAGCCTTCTAATGAAGGAACCACCACCTATTAATTCCTCTTGCCTCAGTATTGAATCTGATGTGACTAAGCCTCTAGACTGGATCCAGTTTCCAATTCGTAGGAAATGCTAAGAGTCAGACACGACCGAGCGACTTCACTTTCACTTTTCACTTTCCTGCGTTGGAGAAGGAAATGGCAACCCACTCCAGTGTTCTTGCCTGGAGAATCCCAGGGATGGCGGAGCCTGGTGGGCTGGCGTCTATGGGGTCACACAGAGTCAGACACGACTGAAGTGATTTAGCAGCAGCAGCAGTAGCAGCAACAAGAGACAGGAGAACGTGTTAGCAACATAGGGAATCAATCAGCAAAATCAGACTGTGGGAAACTCTACAGAACAAATGATCTGGTTTCTTCAACAAATAAATTTAAGAAAAGAGGCTGGGGAGAGGTGTGAGGTAGAGGGTTGGGGAGAAGGGCGGGAAATGGCTGTAGATTAAAGGCGACTTGAGACACATTGACCAAAACAGTGTGTGGACCTTAGTTGGATTCTGAACCAAACAGACTAAAACACAAATACATGAACAACAACAACAACAAACCATGAAATAATCAGAAGTTTGAGCAGTAACTAGATATCTGGTGCTGTTGAGAAATTTATGTTTCACTCCCTCTGGCAAAGCTGTCGAGTCAGTCAGGCTGTACTTCTGCAAGGAGATACATCGCAGGTAGCTTGCCGTACCTCTCTGGCCTTCCCCAGAGTTGTCTTTTTCATTTTCACAATCAGCATTCATTTTCAACTGTGTTCTTGCCTTGAAGGTATTTGATATCAATTGACAGAAGAGGTGGCCCTTCAGCAGCCAAGGAGGCTGCTAAACTTGCTGAAGAGTTCTTCCTTTCTGCAGAAGACACAGTTCTTGGCCTTGACCTCAGTGGAGACCCTGCAGTAAGTTATTTTTCCACAATATGTTTTATTTCTAAAAGGTAAAATCAGTCTGTGGGATAAGGATTAGCTAGGGGCACCTTGCGTTCTCCAGAGGCTCAGCAGACGCCCTGTGTGTATGAAGCCCTACTCTGCCCTGGATGACCAGAATGTCCACAGCAGCTGTTCTCCAGGTTTCATTGAGAGTTAAGCCCTCTAAAAAAAGGAAAAGAAAAAAAAAAAAAAAGATTCATATGACAGTATGATTATTTTCTTCATTTTTCTAAAGATGGTACCCAACTAGTACCATTCTACATACATAGAGAGAGTTGATTTATTACAGTCCATGTCTAATGCTTAATTAATGCTTAACCGTGGGTAGGGCTTAATTATCTCACAGAAGCCCCTGTTGAAAAAGTCTGGCTTAGAGCTTCTTGAAGGTCATATTCAAACAGGATGTCTCAGCTGTGGCACTACTGACATCTTGGGCCAAAGGATTTTTATTGTAGGGGAATGTCCTGTGTGTTTTAAGATGTTCAGCAGCATCCCTGACCTCTTCCCAGTAGATCCCAGCACCTTCTGAGTTGTAACAACCAAAAATGTTTGTAGGCGTGACCACATGTCCCTTGAGGGGCACAATCACCTCGGTTGAAAATCACTGAATTAGAGTCCTATGACCTGGTTCTTACCGCTTTAATGAAACCTGGGCTGTTCTGGCCTTGTTTCATCATCCATTTGATAGAAGCTTTCTTTACCAGTCATACTTATTCCTAAAGCTCTAGGTACCTAGATAACCTTCTAGAAATAAAATTTGGTGACTGTTACAGCTAGCCTGCTGATTCACCTGAGGTTCACTGATACTTGATTCACAGAAGCCCCTGTTGAAAAAGTCTGGCTTAGAGCTTCTTGAAGGTCATATTCAAACAGGATGTCTCAGCTGTGGCACTACTGACATCTTGGGCCAAAGGATTTTTATTGTAGGGGAATGTCCTGTGTGTTTTAAGATGTTCAGCAGCATCCCTGACCTCTTCCCAGTAGATCCCAGCACCTTCTGAGTTGTAACAACCAAAAATGTTTGTAGGCGTGACCACATGTCCCTTGAGGGGCACAATCACCTCGGTTGAAAATCACTGAATTAGAGTCCTATGACCTGGTTCTTACCGCTTTAATGAAACCTGGGCTGTTCTGGCCTTGTTTCATCATCCATTTGATAGAAGCTTTCTTTACCAGTCATACTTATTCCTAAAGCTCTAGGTACCTAGATAACCTTCTAGAAATAAAATTTGGTGACTGTTACAGCTAGCCTGCTGATTCACCTGAGGTTCACTGATACTTGAGATTGTTGAGGGCAAGGACAGTGGCTTTGCCAGCTTTGAATTCCCTAATTTTGCGTTATAAACAAAATGTACAAATGAGCCCATCTGCCACTTTATTTCCTGCCATTATTCCTTTGTTATTGAGACAGAGTACTCAGTTCTTCAGTTTGCCTAGACTCATATATCCTCATTTTAACTTTTATCTTCAAGGCAGGACAAGCAAAAGACTTCTTGGAACCTCTTTTAGAAGCTAAAAAATCTGGTCTGAAGTTGGCACTTCATCTTTCAGAGGTAAATAATATTGTAAAATTAGGCTGGAGAGGGTAGATTACATAGAAAATCATTAACAGAAAGTAATAAGCACTTGTACAGGGCTAAAGATAAGCCTGGCTTGGGAAAACACTTTTAGAGAGAAAATGAAATATTTTTGTGTAAGTTATAATTGTAAAGGCATAACTTGCCGTAGTCCCTGGAGTTATGGTTTCTATGTTGTTATAGTTCCTGGGCTTGGCTGTTGACTTGCACTGAAATTGTATCCTTAGAACAGTTCAACAACAGCTTGTTGGAGAAAATGCATGAATTTTAGTCAGCAGCCTTGTTATCAGCAAACCGACACTGGGAAAAGCATGAGTTTGCCTTGCTTATCCTTGCAGGGAAGGGACCTGAATGTATCACATACACTGGCAAGAAAGAAAGTGCTCATCATCATTTTATAAGACCCAGAGGGAGATCAGGTGCCCCGTGGGCCCCAACTTGACAGCAAGAGCGCAGGGCAGATCATGCATGGAAGTAGCTGGAGAACGGTCACTTCCCTGGTCGGCATGTTTGCTTCCTGAGAGGCAAACGAGGGCTCTCCTGCACTTTTCCATTTTATAGGTAGATTTGCTTTCTTACCTCATCTATCTACTTAATGCTTCATTTTATTAACTTACAAAAAGCTGTAAATAATTAAGGCATGCAACTTGATAAATTTGGATTTAATTGTTTCTTGAATGTAGGAAATATTACCTGCTTACTGCACATGATTATTTTGAGTATTAGATAGGGTCATGATATAAAAATTGAGGCAAAAATTGGAGCTTCTTGTCAGTACTGAGTGTTTTTCATGTCTATAAACAGAGTTAGTAATCTAGTAGCAGAACTTAAGGTCTAGGATCTATGTTTCTACACTCTGATCAAAAAGATCCTTCACACACAGGACACCCTCTAGTTGACCTAACCGATGGCAGATTGAGGCCATCGGGCAGGGTAACAGAACAGCCAGCGTGAGGCCGGTTACCTCTGGTCTCTGTGCACAGCATAAGAACCTGCCCTTTAGTTTCTGTTCTCTTATTTGATCCATGGGGTGGGAAACGTTTCATTTCGACGTGTTATGGTCATTTGTCTTTTAGTCTATCTAAGAGATGGAGAGCACAGCCTGACACACATTTTCGTGGTGGTTGTGGCATGCACATAGGTAGCCTTGTCAAGATAGAACATGAATGTCCTGTGTGTGGGTGGAGTCTAGGCCCCAGAGTCAGACAGAGCCAGGTTTCACCCTCATCTCTACCATTATGCTAGCTCTGTGAGCTTGGACAGCTTTTCTTTAAAATGCTTTATATCTGGACAGCTTTTCTTTAAAATGCTTTATATTTTTAGCTATGAAAGTTTTATGTACCTGAAGAAAATCGAAGAGTAGAGAAATAGTATAAAGTAGGAGTAAATAAATAAAAAATGGAAGGTCCCCTTCAGTTCTGTTCTTGAGTTGATCCTGTTAAGTTTTGTTTTCATGTTTTCCCGGTTCTTTTTCTAATATGTGTGAAGACATGTACACAACACAGAAGACACGTATGCATACAGAGTTGTGGGATTTTGTTACTGAACATTTACTTTTTGAGTTTTGATTTCTTTGTCTTAATACTTTGTATAATTCTTGTGAGGTTTAAAGCAAAATGTATGTGAAAAGTCAGTAACTGTTGGCTCTCTAGTTATTATCATTGAAATGAATCCAGAAAAATATTGGGAAATGAACTGGAAGATCAAAGGCAAAGCAGAAGAAGTCCTTTTAAGAACCACTGAAGGAGGTTATTGACGCCCTCTTCGCCCCTTCTTTTTTTTGAGATTCCAAACCGAAAAACGGAAACACAAGTACTCCTGAACCTGTTTCCTGACCGAATCGGGCATGGGACGTTTCTCAGTTCCTCTGAGGAAGGATCCCCGGATCTGGTGGACTTTGTAAGACAACACCAGATACCGCTCGGTAAGGCTTCAGGTCTTCCAGGCAACTCTCTGACCCTTCCTCCCCGCCTGCAGCTTGCCACCCATATGTAGAGAAGCACTGTTCTAAATACATAGATATCATCTAGAAATGAAGTGATGCTTTCTCAACCTTATCTAAGTAACAGGAAAGTTTATTAATAGCTCCCATTAGAGGATAAAAGCTCCATGAAAGCAGGGCCCTCGTCTGTCTTGCACACTGCTACATTCCTCAGTTCCTGGAACTTGGTATTATATTGAAGTAATAGGGTCATCTGTCATTTTGGAATGACTTTAATCTGTTTACTTATGAAAATGTATAACATATATTTAAAGATTAAGATGTCTGCAAAATTTCAAGTATACTTTTATATGTCTGTTAACATCACATACTTGTCTACATGTATTTACCAGGAGCTATTTTTATTTAGCAACAAATATTTATGAAGTGTCTACTCTCTTCCAGTCAGTATTCCAATTGCTGGGAATAGAGCAGTAAAAAAAATAGACAATGTTTCTTTCTCAAGGAACTTATTATATTCTAGCATGGGTAAGAGAGACAGTAAGCAAATACACAAGAAAATATCAGTGATAAGTTCTTTTCAGGAAATTAAACAGGCTGGTAGAATAGTGATAAGCTAACCACTTTTGATTGGATAGTTGGGGAAGACCTTTCTGATGAGGGGAAAAAGCAGGTGGCTGAAAACCTTTTTACTGAATGATGAATTCACCGAACTTACAAATTTAACAGTTTGTAGTAACACTTTCGGGGAAGGCAATGGCACCCCACCCCAGTACTCTTGCCTGGAAAATTCCATGGACGGAGGAGCCTGGTGGGCTGCAGTCCATGGGGTCGCTAACAGTCGGACAGACTGAGTGACTTCACTTTCACTTTTCTCTTTCATGCATTGGAGAAGGAAATGGCAACCCACTCCAGTATTCTTGCCTGGAGAATCCCAGGGACGGTGGAGCCTGGTGGGCTGCCCTCTATGGGGTCACACAGAGTCGGACACGACTGAAGTGACTTAGCAGCAGCAGCAGCAGTAACACTTTTGTGGGTGTGCTTTTTTGACTAATTTATAGAGTTTTTCAGCAATTCATAATGGGTGAGATTTTTTTTTCTTTTTAATAAATTTTTAAACAGCCACAAAAGTAAAGAATGTTAGAAACCACTTGCCTAGTGATCTGACTTGGAGTGGTGTCCCGGCTCTGCAGTTAGCAGGGGCAGGTTGGGTTTGGCATTCCTGGGACTGCATGGCCCTGGGTCGCAGCCGCCTCACTCAGAGGAACAGATGCCATCAGTCAAGTCAGCGAAGCATTTCACTCTGGCTGCAGAGCCGGGCACAGCATCTCAGGCAGGAGTTTTGTAATCATAGAAGTCATTCTTAAGATAGACTTCTTTGCAGGAGGCAGTGAATGGAAGGAGTTGAGACCTTTCCTTTCTTTTCCTGGAAAAGGTCCATTTCCGCTCTTAGAGTTAGAACATGCAGCCCTCAAGCATTGCTCCTGTTTCCTAAGCTTTGCTTCAGCCTGTGGAAGAAGTGCGGCAGCCCTGTGAAGATTCCATCTGCTCGCTCCCCTCTCACGCTTCCCCGCATTTGTCACGGTGGCTGGCTTATCACGCTCCTCTTTCCTCTCCTTTTTCATAAAAGGAGGGAAGCACGTGATTCTGAAGGGGACACTAATTCCCTGCCTGGTACAGTTGCTGCTGTAAACCACAGCACATGGCAGTTTTCGCATGTAAGAAAAGGCCAACTACTAAAAATGAGCATAGCTTGGAAAGATTTCCCATGTATCTACTAATAGGTCTTTTAATTAGAAGCTTCTTCCTTTTCCCCCTTGTTCTAGAACTTTGTTTGACCTCGAACATCAAAAGTCAGACAGTTCCATCTTACGACCAACATCACTTTGGATTCTGGTACAGCATTGCCCATCCTGCCGTGATCTGTGTAAGGCGTTTTGCTCCCTTTTAGTCCCAGAGTTGCCGTAGGTCAGACGTTCACTGTCTAGCTGGCTGCGTTGCACGCCAGGGGTGGTGCCCAAGTGGAGGAGTGAGAGAGGAGGGGAGTGTGAGAGGCTGCAGAGGTGTGACTGTGGTTTGGCTCTGTGGGGGAAGGTCCTGGACAGGACCTGGGGAACGACAGTACCGATGCCCAACACCCACCTCTTGAGATAATGCTTTCGTTGATCGGGGCTGAGTCCTGGGCACAGATGCATTTTAAAAGCTCCCTTGGTGATTTGCACATGCAGCCATGGTTGAGAGCCACTACTCTGATGGTTTATGTTCTTAAAAAGGATAAACAAGACTGTTCAGTAACAAGTGTGCCTGGATACATTTGTAGGCCCCGTTTAGACTCTTAAAAGCATGGTAAATAAGAAAATACTCTCAACAAAAGTTGAGAGTTGTTATTTTTTTTTTAACAGTCATTTCCTTGTTCATTTTGAAACTTTCTTACATTGACAGACTGATGATAAGGGTGTTTTTGCAACACGCCTTTCTCAAGAGTACCAGCTGGTGGCTGAAACATTTCATCTGACCCAGTCTCAGGTGTGGGATCTGTCTTATGAATCCATCAGCTACATCTTTGCTTCTGACAGCACCAAGGCTGACCTGAGGAAGAAGTGGAGTCATCTGAAGCCCCATTTTTAAGCTGTAACGAGGTGAACTACTTTTGAGCATGTATTAAACCTAGATCTCCTTGCCATATCCCGCCTAGTAAGCCGCTCCTCCCTTGGAACCATAGCAGCCAAGTGCTGCAGACTCCGACAGCAGCACCTTTCTCATGGTGGGTGTTCAGTACGTCTGTTAACTGCCTGAAGGCTCTGAGGTCGTCCGTGGCTTACCTCCATGCTGCTTTCAGGAAGGGACCTGAATGCTGCTGCACACTGAGGTCCCCATTCTAGCAGTGGTTTTGCCTTAACAGTCCCTCTTCACTAGAGATTATGAAACTTCAAGAAAATCAAAGTAGGTTCTCCTCAGGAAAAGTTTTGGAACTGCTAGTCTAAGGTGAGAGGGGAATACATATTGTTACCAAAGCCTTTAACCTGTCTAGCTTGTGATGACGGCTCTGTTTTGTTGTGCCTACTTTAATCAGACTCCCTTAAGTATTCCCCAGAACTGTGGACTCCAGGCTGCACTGCATACCATTCATTTTTGTTAACCCCAGTAGCCAGGGTTAACCTCCTTTGGGTGATGCTCGTGACAGATCAAGCTAGCTGCTGAAATCTGCCTTTGCCCTTCTCATGATTAATCCTTCTGGAGTCAAGATACATTTTAGATTTTGAGTTGAATAATGGCAAGAGAACTGATCCATTTTTGTGCTCATATCTCATCTTCCCTTCCTTCCTTTGTCACCATATAGTTCTCTGTAGAGCTGACAGGACAGCCCTATACTCGGGCTACAGTAAAAGAGAAATGGCAGTGTCCTCTCTCTATATATATATGTATGTACACACACACACATACATATATGTATATATATGAACCTATGTATGAAGTGAAGTTGCTCAGTCGTGTCCGACTCTTTGCAACCCCATGGACGGTAGCCTACCAGGCTCCTCCCTCNTAAAAGAGAAATGGCAGTGTCCTCTCTCTATATATATATGTATGTACACACACACACATACATATATGTATATATATGAACCTATGTATGAAGTGAAGTTGCTCAGTCGTGTCCGACTCTTTGCAACCCCATGGACGGTAGCCTACCAGGCTCCTCCCTCTATGGAATTCTCCAGGCAAGAGTACTGGAGTGGATCGCCATTTCCTCCTCCAGGGGATCTCGACCCAGGGATCGAACCCGGATCTCCCTCATTCCAGGCAGAAGCTTTAACCTCTGAGCCACCGGGGAACCTATGTTTATGTGTGTATCAAATCATATGGCATTGCCCATAGAGAGCAAACAATAAAGGGAAGAAGGGATCGCATGGGGGGAAAAAAACAGCATTAGGAAAACAACTCATGAGAACAGACATGACTGTCCAGCTCCTGCCAAGATACTCTTGCTTTCTCTGGTGCACGTGCCACCCAGTCTGTCCCCCAGGTCTTACAGGAATTAAAGGGAGGGGTGCACAGATCCTCTTGCTCCCCCAGCAGCAGTCTTGGCTTCTCTTAGAATGTCAGAAGGCTATGTATTATTTCTTGCTTCTTCCATCCTCAGGAGTGGCAGACAATGGTTTGTGAGGTAGTTTGAGATAAGATTGGGTTTTCCCAGGTAAGAATTTTGCCTTTGTCTTATTCATTTTGCACATTTTCTTCGTCTGGAGATTGGAGGGCTGGTCCTGGGTCTTTTAAGATAGACTCATTCTCCATGCCCAATTATAATGGGTCCCAATGGATTGTCCTAAAGGATATGGATACAGATATTAAGGAAGAATTTTCATTCTGACTTGTTTTTCAGCCTGGAACATAAAGATTTAGACAGGCATACTTGTAGCAGCCCCACACAGGGAGCCAAAAAAAGCAAGTAAAGATTTATCTTTTCTTCCCAGGAAAGACTTAATCATAATTTGCTTATATACATTTTTTTAAAAAGCACTTGAAGAACCACTGGGCACTTTATAATCTTTATTAACTTGGTATCCCTGAGAGGCAAATTAAGGTGTAAACATTGTTCTGCTTTACACAAAGGGAAATGGAGGCAGGTTGACTTACTTGTAAGACATCTGGAACCAGAATTCATATCTGTGGATACCACAACCAGTGCTTTTTCCACAAGACTATACACAGACATACTGAACACAGTACTCTCATGTTTTAAAAAACATTACAGCACACTGCCTAAACTATCTCAGATCCTGAGGCATCGCTTTACACCGGTATTTCTTGTTATCTCCCTGTCTGTTTAGGCAACATAACTGATACCACCTCCCCTTAATTCCTAAGACTTAGGAAGTTCCCTCGGCACCAGAACTCCAATTCATCGTCGGTAGACATCATTACTGTCTACCACGGTAAGCTGTGGATTTTAGAATATCCTATCTCCCCATTTCTCTCCCAGATCTCATTCCTATCTGAGAGCTCATTAATGTGACTTATCTCAGACCTTAGCCATTGGGCATCTTCTTTCCTTTGACCTGCCAGTCGAAATATCTTCTCTCAGGATACTGGTTCCCGACCTTTGTCTCCTGTAGGAGCTAGTCCCCTAAAACTGCTCATCTTTCTTACCCATTGCCAGTCAGCAAGTGCAGCACAGGCCCTGATATACTAATATTCTGGGGAATGGAAGCCCGTCCATGGTGTTCCTGGCACTCCACGTTTCAGCTGAAGCAAGTCCCTCTCTGCCCCCTGCACAGCCTTATCGACTACCCTCAAATTTGTGCTACTCTGAGCTGTGTCTCACCTTCCTTACAGTCTGTCCTTTGCCCTCTGCTCCCTTGCTCCCCAGTTTTCCCATTTCTCACCCATTCAGCATGCAGTTTTACAGTTAGTTTTGCAAAGTTCATCTTGCCCAGTAAACCTTCCCTCTGAGCACTTCCTGCTTCATGAAACCTTCCTGATTAAAGAGAAGAAAATACCTCGCATTTTTCCCCCAAACTCTAATGCTTTAGACCTTAACTTTATGCCTAGTATTACTACCTAGCTTTTTAAATTTCTCTAAAACCGTTGTAGCTGTACGTATTTGTTCATGTCAGTGTCATCTGTTGTAGGTTGTAAGGACAAGGACGGGGTCTGTTTAACTTGTGCTGTACAGGCTCGTACTACTGTGAATATGTGGGCAGTTAATTCAATACCATCTTTATGATATCAGAATCACACTTGTTTGAAGAGCTGCTTTTAAAAATAGATGTATACAGTTGAATGTGTGTGCGTGTGTGTATTGTCAGCTCCACTGACCAAAGATACTTTGTCCTCCTTACTGTTAGGGTAAAGAGTTTCTGGCACAAAGTGGTCTGTTTTCCCAGTCTTTGGGAGCATGGCCAGTGGCTTCTGCTCATCACACGTTAGTACTGTGTCCACAGGGTACGTGACACTCACCCCGGTGTTAGGGTGTATGGGTTATGGCAGTCCCTCTGGCAGTTCTAACTGCTTTCCCTATTACTGCATCCACTTGCCTTTCTCTTCGGGCTTGTGGACCACAAGGGACAGACAAAATTTAAATGAGACAGACCCGAAAGAAATCCCACTAGATGCTGTAAATACAGTATTACTCTATTCCAAAGCTTCTGGGGCTTTGAAGACAGTAAGAAATCCAGGGTTCACACCTCACCGTTTATATGAGGTTTACACTGTTTCCCCATATAGCACACATAGATTCTTAACAAAATGGTTTATAGGTCAAAACCAGACTGGACACTTAAAGGCTCCTTCTTTAAGGTTAAGAAGTGTGTGATAAGTATATCATTCTGAGCACAGACTTAAGTGAGCAGGAAAAAAAAATCATTCTTTTTTGCATTTCCATTACTGTACAAAGAGCTAGACCCATTCAGTGAGAATCCTCACTACTTCTCCATGAAATGCTGCAGTGTGGGTTTTTCTAGTTGAAATGCAACTGAATAACGTGATGAGTAAAGGGAACACATCAAATTTCACAGGATCTGCTACTCTGTCCTCTCTGTTAGGGGAACAACACAGGCTCTGAGAGGACAGGGTGTTACCGTCAATACAAGCAAGGAGAGGGAACGAATCTTCCTTTCATTCTTACTCTAGATCCAAGAGAAACACAGGAACAAGCAGTGGGTTAAATTCTAGACTTTTTCCTTAACTAGTTGGGCACAGAGTAGGAGATGGATCTCACTACTGGAGAACTATTTCCAAATAATTTCAATACATGGAATGAGGCTGTTTTTCTCATAGAACCTCAAGGGCTTACTTAGGTGCTGGCCATGACAGAAGTTTCTCTCGTGTGTGGATCTCTCGGTGCTTATTAAGAGCGGAACTTTTACTGAAGCACTTGCCACAGTCCTGACACCCGTAGGGCTTCTCCCCCGTGTGGGTCCTGTGGTGTGCACGTAAGTCAGAACTCCTGCTGAAGCTCCTCCCACAGTCGGGACACGCGTGGGGCCTCTCTCCTGTGTGTCTCCTCCGATGCGCACTGAAGTGAGAGCTGTTACTGAAGCTCTTCCCGCACGCTTCACACTGATAGGGCTTTTCTCCTGTGTGGGTTCTCTGGTGAATGATAAGGCTTGAGCTCTGATTGAAGCGTTTTCCACACTCACCACACTCATACGGTTTCTCTCCTGTGTGGATTCTTCTGTGGGTGATGAAATTTGAGCTGTCACGGAAACTCTTCCCACAGTCAAGACACTGATAAGGTTTCTCTCCAGTGTGGATCCTCCGGTGTCTAATGAGGCGAGCGCTCCGACTGAAGCTCTTGCCGCAGTCAGCACATTTATATGGGTTTTCCCCTTGATGGGCCAGCTGATGCGCAGGGTGGGCGTTTGGACCAAAGCTTTTGCTGCATCTCAGGTGTTTACAGGGCCTCTCTCCCAAGCAAGGTCTCTGATGACTTGGGACTTTACCTAAACTCCTTCCAGGGAATGTTGGTTTTCCTCTTTTCTCTCCCGGGGTGTTTTCCCACTGTCTTCCAGATCTGCATTCACTCTCATTGCCTTTACTTTGATTAAGATGCTGGGGAATTTTCCTTTCAGACCTTGCAAGTAATGTCTTATGTAGTTGCACTTCCTCAGAAATATCCCGTTTTAGATTCGCTTCATTCTCAAATCCAGCCTCAAAACCTAACATAAGAATAGAAATTTAAAAGTTACTTATTTTCTCAATTATTATGTGTGAGTGTAAAGTATCACATTAGATGACTTAACATAAAAATTAGGGAGCTCTAGATCCTAAATAACTACTGTCTATTAAAACCTTCTATTTGATAATCTGTCACATGCTTCTTATCTACAGGGGACCTGATGAATATGTTCTTTTAACTCTTTTTTTCCTGGATATCTGGGATCTTCAGAAAATCATTTCAGTATACCAAGAAAAAACCTGCCAGATTTAAGATAAAACCATCACTATGATTATCCAGGAAAGACACTTTCTAATGCTGTATTTTAGCCTCATCTCAGGCCTGTCACAGTTTACATTCTTTGCCAGTATCTAAAGGGATAAGAAAGGAATGCCCAGGGAAACTAGGGAACTTCTATATTGAGGAAGAGCTACATGAGTCCTTTTCACCCTCAGATTCCGTGTGTTGAGAATAAAAACAGAGTAGAAAGATTCCTGTTGTCTTTCAAAGAACAAAAGGCCTTCTGAGAGAGAAACTTTGGTAGGTGCTGTCTCTTTCAAACTTTCTCTCTGCCCATGGACAAATAATCACTAGATCTTTCAAAGCACTACTCTAATGCCCAAACTAAGCTTCAATATTCCTCCAAGAGCCAAATGCCAGGCTTCCCAGGCCTAGGCTATGAGAATTTGTAGATACTTGGAAAGTTTCAGTTTGCAAATTTAGTTTGAATCTGTAGAATTTTCAGAGGTTTCAGATAAACTCTGGATCCCAATTCCCTGGACTAAATCTGAGAACATGTACCTCTTAAAGCACTATTTCTACCCAGAAGCCCAGTGTTAGGATTAGACCCATGAAATGGAGGTTCATTATATTAACTGTAATCTCAGAAACTTAAATATGTGACTATAAATTATGAGCCTCTGAGAGGGTACTTAGCATTTCCTAAACCTAGAAGCTGTTATTTAACGGAACATGTTAACAGCTTCATGGAGTTGATGCTCTGTGGAGCACACTTGGAGAATGCAGATCTAAAGAATATTTTGGAAAAGAAAACTGTTTATCAAATGCCCAAGTACTGTGCTAGGTGCCTCACTGTGGTACTTCAGTTACATCAATCTTGTGAGGTCGGTCTTAATATATAAGCAAAATTACAGAGCTAAGTAACTTGCTTTAAGGTACTCAACTAGTAACATAGTCCATATTCATATACATATATATGTATGAATCCAAAACAGAATTCTTCCTGCAAGGAGGGAGGCCATAATGAAGTTGTTTTTTTTTTTTCCTTAAACGGTAAATAAGATTTAAAGAGTCAGTTCCCTTAGAAATTTCAGACTTTGGGTAAGTGTCTGAAGAAAGAGATTATCAGGTTTTCATATATATGAATAAAGCAGGCATACAGATCATATATAAGCTGAAACTAGACGAAAAAAGCAGAAATGAGAATGAACTTTAAAAAACCAACTTCATGTACTATATGTACATGACATGCTGTTTGGGAAATGTTAGCTTTCAGAGTCCCTGCTAGGTACGTGGGCTAGTAACTGAGCAGCTCGCATGCAGATGATGGCACAGTTACGAAGTCTGCAACCATCTCAGACTGATGCCACAGTGTGAGGAGGCAAGTCAAGTGGAAAGCTGCCTAAATAGACAGCAAACCTGGAGAAAAGAATCCCTGAGTATTGGGTTTAGAGGCCAGTTCTGGTTCTCAATCTAATAATTTTTCTCCTAGATGCCAATGCCTTCCCTTTGCTATTTCTACCTTAAGAAGAGGATCTTACCACTGGGGCTCTGAAATAAGACTGGAGCACGGGTCAGTGCCTCTGGAGGTATCTCGGGATCCTCTTCATCATCTTCAGAATCATCTTCTATGGCCTCGACTGCCTGCTCAGCTTGCTTTTCAGCTTCAGCCTCACTGGTTTCCTGCATGGGGCATAAGGCTATCTCTTCTTCCTGGCCGTCACTAGGCCGGGCAGCCACCCGGGCATTCACCAAAGCGTCCATCTCTTCAAAGAAGGGACAGGTCTCTGGTGCTTGGCCATTCTTGACTTTCCGATAGCTGGTCTGTAGGCTCTTAAACTTGGTCCGACACTGCTCCGGTGTCCTGAGGAAGCCGTATTCCCATAACTGCTCTGCCACGGCTCCATACAACTGGCTGTTGCGGTGACAGTTCCGAAGGGCTTCGTAAAACTGAGTCTCACTAAGAATTGCAAGGTAGGTCTTTGTCTCTTCATAGCCCCAGTGCACACCTGCCACCAGAAGAGAAGTTTTAGCACCACTTAATGCAGGGCTTTATAGCCACAATTCCTCAGTCCTAGCATTTGCATCATGAAAAGTCGCCTAAGCTTGGGCTCCTAGTGAGAAGGCAAGAACAGCTCATGTTTCCAAATCAATGCAGACACTCAGGATGTTCTGCTCCTCTGGCCCATATCAGTTTCACAGAGACCTTGATTCCTACATTCATTTAAAAGGCCTTTTCACCTGATCACAGTAGTGATCATTAGGCACGCTGAGGCAAGTGTACAGAAGGCATTTCCCCATTCTTGTAGTTCTGGAGTTCTGATCCTAACTAGAAAATAACTGGTTAGAAGACCTACAGTCAGTCACTGTCAGCCAGGAGCCATCCTTACATTCTCTGATCAATCCTTTCCTACCAGCCCTGCTGCTGCTGCTAAGTCACTTCAGTCGTGTCCGACTCTGTGTGACCCCATAGACGGCAGCCCACCAGGCTCCCCCATCCCTGGGATTCTCCAGGCAAGAATACTGGAGTGGGTTGCCATTTCGTTCTCCAATGCGTTAAAGAGAAAAGTGAAAGTGAAGTCGCTCAGTCTGTCCGACTGTTAGCGACCACATGGACTGCAGCCTACCAGGCTCCTCCGTCCATTGGATTTTCCAGGCAAGAGTACTGGGGTGGGGTGCCATTGCCTTCCCTGCCTACCAGCCCTACTTCCTTATAAATTAAGTCTCCCAAACAATGTCTCAAAATCCCAAGGAACAGTCTCTTTCAGATTCATACTGCTGCCTAATGCACTCCCTTTTATGGCCCTTTTTCACCTGGCCACAAAAAGCCAGCCCAACAATAGCAAAGCCTGAAGGGTATAAGATAAGAACCTGTGGTCATGCACCTTCTCCTTGGTAGCAGAGGACTGGCAGAGCCAGCAGGAGGAAGGAAGCAGAGCATAGAGCACCTCCTGGTCCCCAACATGGGCAGAATTTCATCAGGATGACTACAGACTCTGCTCCCTGAAGGTCCCTCAAGCTAAAGCGAAGGGAGATTCCAAGAGCCTTCCTCCCACTTGAGAGCCAGGTGGTGATGACATTGCTTCCATTATCCTCCACTCTCTGCCAGGGAAGCAAAAGGGATATAATTGGAAGACAGAGAAAAAGCAGTGGAAAAAGACAAAAAGAACAGAGAAAGTAGTAGCAGCTAGCACATGGGCCGTGTTTGTGATTTATCTAAATTTATTCCAGTGACAAAAAGGGAAAGAGAATTTTTTTTTTTTAAAGGAAAAAGTGCAAGACCAGAACAGAACAAAAGTAACAACACATAATAAAACACGGAAGGAATAGATAACTGTTCCCAGTAGAACTGCAGCTTTGGAATTAGCTCTGTCCATACCTTACAGTTGAGGACACAAACTGTGAAATGTTCCCCTAACTGATGAGTGGGCAGGATTAGAAACAAAGCCTCCTGCTTCTTATGTGGTGTTTTTCCCATAACAGCATAGTTGTACAGATTACATCAGTAATAACATGATATTTAAAGATGGTTCCATAGGCAAATAGTATTTCAATGGAGTGTTAAGATCTCTTGCTGCAAAACTGGTTCCTGTTAAAATGCCAATATGTGATGCAAGTCTCATAGGGAAAACATAGAAAATGTTTTCCCAACTTTAGGCAGTCCTTCACTATGCTCTTTTAAGTAAAAAGGAACACATAATAAACTGAGTTTGGAGGGTAAAAATAAAACACCAGTTTATATGAGGCACTCAACAGATAAACTGTTTCTCCTTAANATGCAAGTCTCATAGGGAAAACATAGAAAATGTTTTCCCAACTTTAGGCAGTCCTTCACTATGCTCTTTTAAGTAAAAAGGAACACATAATAAACTGAGTTTGGAGGGTAAAAATAAAACACCAGTTTATATGAGGCACTCAACAGATAAACTGTTTCTCCTTAAAGATACTATACTGCCAAGATTTTCTCAGCCTTCAGTGATTTTATAATCAGGAAAATATATTTTAAGAAAGAAACAGAAGAAATGGTACTCCTTTTCAGGACTCACCTGAATTTTGAGTGTATTTCTTTATAATATCTAATATTTTTGTTTACTTACTATTAACTCACTGGTTTTCCCACAAGAAAATGAAATACATAAAGAACCGAGAAATGCCTCTATTCTCTTAAGTGACAAAGCTGGCAAGTGACATTAAGTTTACTGACTCCACACCCAACCTCATAATTCCTCAGTCTAATCCTAAAATGCCAAGAAGAAAAGCTTACCACTTGGGCTACGGAAAAGGACAGGCGTGTTGGAGCTGTCAGGGTCCTGGGGGGTGGCCTCTTGGCCCACTTCGTCACTGTCGGACTCTTCAGCCGTGGCCTCCTCTCCCTCTTCGTGGTGCCAGCCCTCCTGCTCTGGCTCCTCGGTCTCAGCATCACTGCCTCCCAGGCCAGAGTGAGAGGCCGCCTCCTCCAGGCCATTACTGGGCAGGGCAATGACCTGGGCACTCATCAGGGCTTCCATCTCTTCAAAGAAGGGACAGGTCTCAGGTGGGTGGCCGCTCTTGACTTTCCGATAGTTCTTCTGGAGACCTTTGAACTTGGTCCTACATTGCTCCAGGGTCCGGAGGAACCCAAACTCCCGGAGCCGCTCCGCCACAGCCCCATACACTTGGCTGTTCCGATGACAGTTTCGGAGAGCCTCATAAAACTCAGGCTGACTGAGAATTGCGAGGAGAGTTCTGGTCTCTTCATGGCCCCAGTGCACACCTGCCACCTTCTCATCCTCAAAGCCCCGGTGATCCTGGTCCACCCAGCTGCTTCTCTCTCTCCTGGACGGAAACACATCAGCAGGCATTCGTCTGTCTTCTGTGTGACTGCCTCTTGGGAGTTCCTTCTCCTTGGAGCCCAGATCTGGGATCCATGGCTCTCCTTGCTCCAACTTGGAGACCATGCTGGATTTAGAACATGGAAATCCTGCTTGCAGGGAAGCAAACAAAGGATATCATAGTTTGGAATCACCATAAAAAAGTATCTCTGAGTTCAGACTTGCTTTTTTTTAATCCAAGAAGCTTATAAAGAAAAGAAAGAAAATGTTTTCAGAAAGATCAGTGGGTTGAAGAATGTGAGGAAAATACATAAATCCTCAAAAGATGAGAAATACTTTCCAGAGCAGGGTGACAGAGGAAAGCATCCTCTTGTGTGTTCAGAGCAGATAATTCTGCTCCAAGTTACTGCTTAGCTCTCCTGACTACTTGTATGTAGGTTCTGGCACTGCTGAAAACAGTCACCTCCTGCCTCTTAGAGAGCTGACTCTTCAACGACATGGGGGTTAATCCTAGTATAGCTCACAGTAGGCCCTCTGTATCCATGTTCCTCCACATCTGTAGACTTAATCAACTACAGTACTGTAGTAATTATTATGAAAAGATAGCTGTGTATAAGTGGACCCGTGCAGTTCAAACTCATGTTCAAGGGTCAGCTGTGGTTCTCTACTTGGGACTAGAGAATCAAACTCAAGAGTGATTGCAAAGAAGAGACTGTCTTCAACTGTTCCATTTCTCTCACACTTGGTCAGTAACTTCTAGAGGCTTTTCCTTCAGTATATCCTTTATTCCTACTGCCACCATCTAAATCTAGACCTCTTATTTTCCCTCACCTGGGTAATGCAGCAATCACTGCTATACCTAACTTCGGGCTCTTGCTGCATCAGCTCACGTGCTATTTGTACTGCCAAACCTTAACCTGAGTGCCTGACAGGCACAGCCCATTCATACCAGACTCCTCTCTCCAGAACACAGCACACATTCACTACTCTGCCTTGCCTTTCCTTTAACTCCCTCCTTTCTATACAAATGTAACCCATTAGTGGCCCCCTGAAGCCTTCCATACGGCCCTCCCTCATCTCCTACTCTACCAACCCCTATTGTACTCACACAACTGAGTAACAAGTCATTGTTTGGCACTGTTTGAATACAGTTCAGTTCACATATTTATGTTCACTCTAATATTCTCAATCATATTGTAGACTCTTTGAGAGGCACCTTTCCTTGTTCCAAGGACCCTGCATGGTGTTGAGCATGTTAGTAGGTGTTCAAAAACAGATCAATTTTGCAAGTGGGGTGGAGGGACTGCATCTGGATGACTAGACAGAGACCACTACCAGCGTGGCTGAGAAGGCTGGTGTCTGGGATGATAACATCAGAATTCAGAACCACCTCAACAAGTTAAAGAAGTGTTCAAGGAAAACAACATACAACATGGAGCTCAGCAGAGCACAAAGAAGAAAAACAAGTCCCACAAAACCAAGTTTAAGAACCAGGCACAAAGACAATCGGGAAGAGACCTGGGAGTATCAAGTGAATGATAATCATTAGTTGAGTTATACTGAAAGAAAGTATAATGAAATTCTGAAGTAAAATTCTTAGTCTGCCTCTACCTGCCAGATCCTCACTGGAATAATATATATAATTTAATTCTCCACAATTAACATGATGTTTGAAGAATTTTCCAAAGGAGAGTAACGAAAACTTAGTAGGTCTGAAGAATGGAGCTTCTGGGGAAAAGCTTAAAGAAACAAATCTAGTTTAATATGGAGAAAGAAAATGACTAAAGGGAAGATAAGTATAGAAAAGAATTTTTATCTAGAAAATTCAGACTTAGTGTCATTACCAGGAGAAAAGAAATTCCAAGTCCTGGTAAAAACTAGAGCGAGCCATTCTCTGGCAGACCTATCAAAAGAGGAAGTATAAGAATACTTATCACAACAGAGAGCTAAGCTACTTGCCTTCAGGAGGTCCCCAACAGCTGCATGCTCCATTTCCACTCATTCCTGAAATCCCTTTCCCACTCACTGCTCCCAACCCTGCTTCCCAACTCTGAACAGCATCCTATCTTCCCACATGAATCTACTCCTCACCGCTCCTTTGAAAAGGTCTGAGCTTCTCCTTTGGGTTCATCTGCTCCTGTGGTCCCAGGTCTGGGCTTCTTGCCCTCTCTTTCTTGGGTACACCCCTGGGCTGGGGTTCCACTGACTCCTGCCGAACACTTAATAACTCTCGTGATGATTTCAGGGGTGTCATCTTCTCCAAGCGCACTTCCTGCCCCTTCACAGAGACTGTGACCTGGAAACAACCCCCATGAATTGTCACTGCAAGGTCATAATGAGGGGTATTCCCAGAGGAGTCTAGTTAATATCCCAAAAGAGATCATCCTTTTGGGACATGGCTAGGGTTGCGGTGGTGGTGGGGGGAGGGGAGGTTGGTTAATAGAACAAGGGTCTTTCTTACTCCATTACTGTTAGCTTAGAGCAGCTGGAACTCCAGAACAAAATAGTAAACCCAATTCCACACTAAAAAAGAATTCTCCTCTCATTATGTCAAAAAGTTACATTCAGGTGGCATCTCCCAATAAGCTGTCTGAAAAAGTTACCTTTTTTAAGAGCTTCGCTAATGGAGACTGTGCCTTCATTTGGCCTTGTACCTTGCCCCTTCCCAGTCACATACTTCTGAATTCCCCCTCCCTGCTCACCGAACGTCCAGGTCTTCCAGGCTCTCTTTCTAAGTCTTCCACCAGAGTCACTGCCTCCTCTCCACTTTCTGGACATTGCTTTTGCACCCAGTTCTGGATCTCCCCAGGTAGGACGGTCAGGAACTGCTCTAGCACCAACAATTCTACAATCTGCTCCTTGGTGCGCACCTCTGGCCTTAGCCAACGACAGCAGAGTTCCCAGAGTTGGCTGAAAGCCTCCCGCGGCCCAGCCACCTCCTGATAATGAAACTTCCTGAAGCGCTGTCGGAAGGCCTCAGAGTTAGAGCCATTCCCTCTCAGGGTGGGTTTGGCCATGGTTCACAGCAGGAAGCAGCTTCCCTTCACTTAAGGGTCTAGGTTCCAGGGCTTACACCCATCTTCCCATGTCCTTGGGGAATCACCTGCAGATGAGTCTGTCTGTAGGCAGTTTCCTCCTAGGGCAGAGAGAGATGGCACTATCAGAAGGAATATACATCTAGGGTCTTGCCAGAGCTGGCCTGCCTGCCCATGTGCTCCAAGTGGTCATCTGAGGTAGCACCAGCTTCAGGTCAGGAAGTGAAAACTGAGCATGAAGGTGAGAGGCCATTCAAAGACTGCATCTCTGGGCGACATCCAGGGCAGCCCGGAGACGCAGCAGAGGATAGAAAGTTCTGTCTACCTTCCACCGCCCCCAAATCTGACCCATTGAGCGCCCCTGACCAGTGAGTTCGAACCATTTGGGAGACCTGGAGCTCGGGAGGTTCTAAAGGCAGGTCACCATTCTGCTGAAGGTAACAAAGCCTCTGTCCAGCGGGTAGCAGCTGATCTCCACCGTCCTTCCCCAGGCCCTCAGAGCCCGCCCCGCTCCCTGAGATTCCACCACTACCAATTACCACCCCAAACAAAAATCAAGTACTGAATACTGGTCTCTGTTTTCCCTCACAGCAGAAGTAAACGCTCAGTAAACATCCGGGAAACTACTGACGGGAAACCTCGCGCATTGAGAGAAGTTGATTTTGGCTCCTGAAGCGAGGTCCGAGTGGGTTTGGGGAGAGTCACAGTGAGTTGGTGGAGAGAGGAATTCCGAGGGGGCAGTAGTCATGGGTCTCCTGAGGACGAGTTCGGGGGTGGCCAGGCACTCCGAGGGCTGCGAGGTTCGCGAGCGCGGAGCTCAGGTCTAGGAGCGGCGGGTGCGGGGTTCCGGCCTCTTTGTCTTCGTTCCCTCCGGCCAGGTCACTCGGAGCCGTCATGAATCCCTCCAGAGGCCTCCGATCGGACTAAGGCGCCCTGAGAGCACCCTGTGGCCCACACCTGAGAGCTTCTCCCTCTCAGGCTATCGCTCAACCCGCTCGCATCTCTGCCCACCGGCCAGCCTCACCCAGTCAGGGTCTGGCTCCAGCCCGGGCTCGCCAGCCTCCCAGTCCAGCTTCCAAACCGGAAGTCCGAGTGGGTGACTCGGAAGCCAAAGGCGCATGCGCAAGAGCAGCTCCCGCGACTCTTGCGGGGCACCGGCTGCAGCCGGTGAGGGGGCCCAGCCGAGCGCGGCGCACTTCCGGGACGCGGCGCGCCGGCTGCTTTCCGTCCGGTCTCCTCTGCAGTTGTCTCCGCGGGTAAAGTCAGGAGGGACGGTGCGTCCCGGAGACCTGTGCGCGCATAGAGAAGGGCGCGCTCGCCTCCTTGGTCGCCAGCTGAGGCTCTGGAGGAGGGTGCGACGGATATAGGGACTCGCGGTCCGCCGTGGGAATGATCCACGAACTGCTCTTGGCTCTGAGCGGGTACCCAGGGTCCATTTTCACCTGGAACAAGCGGAGTGGCCTTCAGGTACAGTCCAGCTCGGAGCGCGGGAACTGGCGAGCTCGGAATGGGGGGACCCGAGCCAGCGCTTGGGAGGAGTCTGAGGGAGCAAGAAGGCGGGGCTGGCAAGGACCGAGGCGTGGGGGCCGTATCCCTGGACGGGTAACCTGAGGGCTGTGCCCTAGGGGCTTAGGGATGGTTTAGACACCTGGAGAGGGTTGGGCCTAGGCGGAAAGCGGAGGGTGGATCCCTATTGGCTCTGCCTTAGGGGAGGAGGGAATCCCGGACCAGGCCTAAGGTTGAAGTGTCTGGGCGGGAGTTGCTGGAGAACTAGATGTAAAAATGAGAGAGGCCCTTTCTCCCATCTTCATGCTTGCACAACGTTTTAAACTGAGTTTTGAAAGCTAGACCAAATACACAGTGCCTAATATACAACATGGAGAAGGAAATGGCAACCCACTCCAGTATTCTTGCCTGGAGAATCCCGTGGATGGAGACCGGAAGGCTGCAGTCCACGGGGTCGCAGAGTTGGACACGACTGAGAGACTTCATTTTCACTTTGCAATAAGGATTCAGCCAGTTTCGTTGAATGAAAAAGTGGGTGTTTTCCTTATTTCTCCTTGCCGGAAAAATTTCTGCACTCAGATAATTTGGAGCAGGGGAGGCCTTTCGTGTATCCAGGGATGTTCAAGGGGGCTATGTATATACTATATATATGGTTTACCTGTATGCTTTAATCTTCACAACCACCTGTCTTCATATCAGAGATTAATTCCCGGTGTCAGGGATCAATAGAGAATAATAAGTTTAGGGTCGTGAACCCAGGTCTGTCTGACTTAAGTATTTGAACCACTCTTTTCTACTTCTGCTTCCAGTAATATTATCTAATCATTTCCATAACTTAGTAACTTATGTATTGTTGGCCCCAGTTTACAAAAGAGCAAACTGGAGCTCAGGGGACTTTATGGTGGCTAGTCTTAAAAAGGCAAGATTTGAATCTAGCTCTGATCACAAAGTCATGCCTGTTTGTATGAGAACTGGTAGTATAAGCTGTGGAAAAGCAGAAGAATTACATTCTTGGTTTTTACAACTTATAAATCAAACAGATTCCTCTTATTATTTCTTTGCACCTGTAAAATTAGCACAATGCCAGGCATGTAGAAGGAAAAGGCTCAGAAAGTAATTGTGTGTGCTTGACTATGAAGTAAAAAGAGACAACAGAATATGGGAACAATAGCTGCTTTCCTCTTCTTCTTATAAAAAGTCTCAGTTGGATATTTTCCTCTTTTAAGTTCTCAGTTTTAAAGTTACCGTCTAAGAAAAACTTTCTCTAACCACCTCTTTAAGTATACTTCTAATGTCATTATTTTCCATCACAGCAACTTATTTCCCTTAGAGGACATCATAATTCATATGATTTATTGTTGTTACCTACATATATAGTCTTTCTCTCACACAGGTTGCCTATGGGGGCAAAGGCCCCAGTGGTCTTCATAGATGTTGCGGAAGCACCTAACAATTTCTGCCACATACTGGTATTAAGATATTTGTGAGAGACTTCCCTGATGGTCCAGTAGCTAAACTGCACGCTCCCAGTGCAGGGAGCCTGGGTTCAATCCATGGTCAGGGAACTATATCCCACATGCCACAACTAAGAGTTTGCATGTCGAAGCTAAGATCCAGCACAGCCAAGTACATTTTTTTAAATTAAAAAAGACACTTATGAAAGAAAAAATTTTACGCAAACCAGCAAATATTGCATACTTTCTTCAGAACAGTGTTTTTCACATTTGGATAAAGGATAAAATTGTCATGAATGTTCTTTGTTGATAAAAATAATTTTATTGTAATATAGAATATGTACACACATTAAGCTAAGTATAAACTTAAGCATATTCTTGAACAACTGTAAACCCAATTATTTTTAAAAAGTAAATAATGCTACCAAATTGATAAGTTCACATTGACAATCTAACGCAGCCTCTCAGTACTGGCACTGTTGACATTTTGGACTGGACAATTCTTTGTTGTGGGGACTGTCCTGTGTGTTATGGAATGTTCAGCAGCATCTATGATCTCTACTCACTAGATGCCAATAGGACCTCTGGCAACCAAAAATACCTCCAGACATTACCCTATCCCTTGGGGGCAAAATTGCCCCAGTTGAGAACCATTGAGCTAATGCAGCATATACTTTTGTTTTGCTAAACCTAAATTGTCAACACTTGAGTTTAATAGTAGAATGATTTTGCTGCAGATATGGCTATTTCCTATTTTGACTTCAGTAACTCTGTTCATATAAGTAGGTTATACTAAACAGTACCAGTAACTTTAAGGTGTCATTTGCTGTTTCAGCATAACCAGACCTTGAACTTTTCTAAAATTCCTGCAACACTGCGCAAATGCCCATTTTAATAGTAATATCACTTAATAACTGAATAGAGCTGTCCTAATAATAAAAAATATTACTCATTTGAAAAGACTCTGATGCTAGGAAAGATTGAGGGCAGGAAGAGAAGGGGACGACAGAGGATGAGATAGATGGATGGGATCACCAACTCAATGGACATGGGTTTGAGTGGACTCCAGGAGTTGGTGACGGACAGGGAGGCCTGGTGTTCCGCGGTTCATGGGGTCACAAAGAGTTGGACACGACTGAGCGACTGAACTGAATAATAAGAAATTGTTGACATGTATTGAGCACTTGGCTATGTTCTTGGCACATGTGATTTACATATTTAATTCTCAAAATTATTATCTCTACTTTGTAAGTATGAAAGATGAGGCACAGAGGGGTATTGCTTGCCTAAGATTTCAAGGAAGTAAGAGGTGACTCAGGGATTCAAACCCAAGCATTCTGACTCCAGAGACCAGGTTCTTAAGCACTATGTCATGCTACCTCTTAAAAGTTGTTAACTTGAAGATACGGTTAACATTGTGTCATTAAGTCTACTTTAAATGGATTCTTAATCAAATTATTGTGGAATCAGTAACAGAAAAATTATTTTTTGCCTATTTATTACATTTACTATCATATAAAAATGGTTTCTACAAAATATAATACATTATGAATATGAAATATTCTGAGTTCCTTGTGAGTAGTAAATATATCTGACTTTGCTCCTTATTTATGGAAAGTTAGCACAGTGCCTGGGATAAGTAGGTGGTCACTAAAAGTTGGTTGATTCTCCAAAGAAGATATTCAGTGGCCAATAAACAAATGAAAAGATGATCAGTAGCATGATTCTTTAAGAAAATGCACAATGAGATATCATTTTATATCCTTTAGGATGGTTATCACCAAAAAAACCCAGAAAATAACAAGTGTTGGTGGGGATGTAGAGAAATTAGAACCCTTGTGCATCGCTGGTGGAAATGTAAAATGGTGCAGTCCCTGAGGAAAAAGATACGGCAACTCCCCCAGAACTTAAACAGAGAATTACCAAATGATCTGGCAGTTTTATTCCTAGGTATATAACCAAAAGAAGTGAAAGCAGAGACTCTGGTAGCTATTTGTACACCAGGTTCATAGCAGCATTATTCACAATAGCCAAAAGGTAGAAGCAGTTTGTCCGTAGACCAGGAAGTGGTTAAACAAAATACAACACATATCAATGGAATATTGTTGTTGTTTAGTCTGAGTTGTGTTTGACTCTTTTTGCAACCCCATGGACTGTAGCTCGCCAGGCTCCCTTATCCATGGGATTTCCCAGGCAAGAATACTGGAGTGGGTTGCCATTTCCTCTTCTAGGGAATCTTCCCAGCCCAGGGATGGAACCTGCGTCTCAGCATTGGCAGGCAGATCCTTTAACACTGAGCCACCTGGGAAGCCCACAATGGAAAATTATTCCAGCTTAAAAAGGAGAGATTCTAACATGTGCTACAACATGGATGAACCTTGACGACACTGTGCTAAGTGGAATAAGCCAGTCACAAAAGAATCAAGATTGTAAAGCAGTCAAATTCATAGAGACAGAATCAGAAGGGCACTTGGCAGGGTCTGTGGGTTAAGGAACAATGGAGAGTCGTAGGCATAGAGTTTTCGTCTGGAAAGATGAAAGATCTGGAGATGCTGGTGGTGATGGCTGCCCAGCAGTATGAATGCAGTTAATGCCACCAAACTGTACCCTGGATAATGGCTGAACTGATAACTTTTGTGCATATTTTGCCATGAATTTCTTTTTAGGTTGACACATGGACATCACCAGATGGTCAACACCGAAATCAGATTGATTATATTCTTTGCAGCCAAAGAAGGAGAAGCTCTATACAGTCAACAAAAACAAGATCAGGAGCTGACTGTGGCTCAGATCATGAACTCCTTATTTCCAAATTCAGACTTAAATTGAAGAAAGTAGGGAAAACCGCTAGACCATTCAGGTATGACCTAAATCAAATCCCTTATGATTATACAGTGGAAGTGAGAAATAGATTTAAGGGCCTAGATCTGATAGACCGAGTTCCTGATGAACTATGGAATGAGGTTCGTGACATTGTACAGGAGACAGGGATCAAGACCATACCCATGGAAAAGAAATGCAAAAAAGCAAAATGGCTGTCTGGAGAAGCCTTACAAATAGCACTGAAAAGAAGAGAGGCGAAAAGCAAAGGAGAAAAGAAAAGATATAAGCATCTGAATGCAGAGTTCCAAAGAATAGCAAGAAGAGATAAGAAAGCCTTCTTCAGCAATCAATGCAAAGAGATAGAGGAAAACAACAGAATGGGAAAGACTAGAGATCTCTTCAAGAGAA